>QANY01010576.1:711486-882960 GCA_003255025.1 Datisca glomerata
GCCGTGGGTAGATCGGGGGGGGGGGTAATCACTTTCTATCAGAGCGTGTTAGATGACTTTTGAATATCTTCTGAATTGATGCTCCTTATATTGATAATAGTGTTACTTTCAATGTGGGTGTGTGTGTGGGGGGACTTATCACTTTGTATCTGAGCGTGCTTCATGATGAAATTTGAATGCTTTCTAATTGATGCTCCAATAGTGTATCTGAGCGTGTTAGATGATTTTTGAATATCTTCTGAATTGATGCTCATTCTCTTCATAATAGTGTTAGTTTCGTGTGTGGGTGTGTGAGTGTGTGGGGGAAGGGGGTCACCACTTTGTATCTGAGCGTGTTAGATAATTTTTGAATATCTTCTAAATTGATATTCCTTGTCTTGATAATAGTGTTAGTTTCAATGTAGGTAGGGGGCTTATCACTTTGTATTTGAGCGTGCTTGATGATGATGTTTGAATACCTTTTAATTGATGCTCCAATAGTGTTAGTTTTAATTTAAAGCTTGACTCATTGTGATGCAGGAACGCATATGTGCTTTGTGATATGAGCTTATTGTTGAAGATGCCACACCTCACTCCGAAGAAGTGATAGTTGAAGAAGTTCTCGGGCGAAATAGATGTCTTGTACATGGAGTCCCACTGACATCTTCCAAGAAAAAGAGTCGAGTTGGAGTTGAAAATATAGAGCTAAAAAAATAAATTAATTCGATGGAGAGTCAACTACAAAGCTTACTTGCTTGGGCTCGTCAAAACGGTTTTCCATCTCCTGATGATGACTCAACAATAGAAACATGAGCTATAGAATATTTGTTAAGCTTTGTAGTTAACATCAATCTTTGGATACTCTCTTCTTTATTTTTCTATGGATACATTTATGAATCAAACCCTATAATGAATTATGATTAAGAGATTTTGTAATGAACTATTATATTAATGATATGTATATGTATTTCTTAGAAAATTTCGGGTTTGATAAACTTTCTGATGATGTTAATTGCTATTACATGTGATAATATTTATTATTACAACATTTTTGTAATGCAAAATTTGGTCGCCGAAAACATTTCACGATAAAAAAAATTGGTAACAAAAAGTTTTTGTGACGAAATTTTTTTTTGGTCGCGAAAAACCTTTGGCGACCAACATTTTTTTAGTCGCGAAAGGGTTTGGCAACGATCTTTATTTTGGTCGTGGATTTTCTTTTGGTCGCGAAAGCCTTTCACGACTGGTTTTTATTTCATCGTGAAAGTCTAACGCGACGACTCCAAAAAGTCATGGCGGAAGACTTTCGTGACGAAACAAAAGCGATGAAGTTTACGATGAACATTTGTTTGTCGAGAAAGGCTTTGGCGATGACTTTTTGGGACTTTAGCGACCAAAATGTTGCTTGCTAAAGTCCTTGTTTCTTGTAGTGATTACTAATATTTAGAAGGATCTTACGATCTTCAATCCAAACTAACGATATGATTCGCGAAACCCCTACTCGATTTGAGTCAAAATTATGATCCTGACAACCTTACGTGTGCTAGGCATCCCCAAATATGGACATGAAGCACACTAAGTTTACGTCCATTCTAGAACTCTAGTGAAGTATCAAGTACAACTTTAGAAGGTACTAGATTAAGAATATTTGAATCTACTTCTAAGACATATTCCCGAAAAGGAAAAGAGAGAGAGTAGAATCGCTCATCATAGATCTCACCATCTTCAAAAGAGTTTTGTTTCTCCTCTTAGCTACAACATTTTACTGGGGAGTCCCAAGTGCAATGAGCTGAGTTAAAATCCCATTTTTGGCTAAGTAGTCCATGAATGTCACAGAGAGATACTCGCCTCCTTGATCTGATCGACATTCAATATTTCTATCAAATGCATTCTCGACTTCTACACTAAACTCTTTAAATATTTCAAAAGCTTCTAATTTATGATGCATTAAATTGATATTGTCGTATTTAGAGTAATCATCTGTGAAAGTCACGAAATACTCATAGCCGACTATAGCTTGGACATTCATTAGTCCACATAAGTCAGTATCTATGAACTCCAAGGCTCTGAAGCTCTGTATCCTTTCGCCGTAAATGGCCTCTCGGTCATCTTACCTTCTTTACATGATTCACACGCTGGTAAAGACTCTATGCTTAAAGAACTAATTAGAGACCCATCTCTTACTAGTCTTTGGATCCTCTATTGATTACTAAGGCCAAGACATAGGTGCCACATATAGTTTTCATTAGCTTAAGAAGCGTTTCTTCTTTTACGTGTACTATACGAACATTTATCTACTTTAGTATGATGCAACGTCAACCTTTTAGGAGTAGCAAACTATAAACCATCAACTAATGTTCCATAACAAATGAAACTCTTATTTCTTTTAATGGTTAAAATATTTTAAAAGTAAGATGAAAATCTTCCAAATTAAGATAGACAACATAAATTAATTTTTTTTTGCAAGTTTACTACATAAAGACAATATAGTAAAGTAACACTCCCAAAATCATCAAAACAAAGAGTAACAATACCAATCAGGCAAAGAAAAACTTGTAGTTCTCCCTTACTTAATCTCTTGGTTTTCGAGAATCCCTGCAAAGAAATTCATTTGTGATTAGTGGTTGCAGAATCTACACACCAGGATCTGGTAGAATCAATAGCCAAACGTATGTTAGTGATATAAAGAAACCCTGTACCTCTCTTCTTCTTTTCTAGGAAATCTTCACAACTTGCTTTCCAATAACTATCCTTATTGCAATGGAAACACTTGCTCTTATCCTTGCCCTTAAGCTACTTAGAAACCTTCTTCTATTTCATCTTCTTGGGATTATACATAGACTTAAGAGAAGTAGAAGCTTACATCAACTCCATGCTAGATACGACTTTCAATATATTCTCTACCGCTTGGATTTTTCTAATGAACCTAGTCAAAGTCCATCCATGATTATTCATGACATAATTAACATTGGGTTTGTGTCCATCATTGATTTAAGCCTTTAGGATCTCCATCTCGTTACGATAATAATCATTTCATTACAGGATTTCTTGGCTTTATCTTAGCATCTTGAGAGCTTTCATGGCTTTCAACTTCGTCTACTGCCCTTGGTTTTCAAAATTTCTTGGAGGTTAAGCCTAATGTCCTTAGCTGTAGACATGGACAGATGTTGCTCGTGCAAAACATCAATCGTAATGGCCAATATGAAGCAATGTGACAAACCATCCTTCTATTCCACGTGGAATATACCTTCATCTCCTCCTTAGAGGACTTTTCATTTGGTTCTGGAGGACAAGGCTCCATAAGAACAACATTAATTCCCTCAGCTAAAAGATAATGTCCATGTCACGCTTTCAGTTACCATAGTTGCCATCAAGTTTATTTTCTTTCAAAATTGATGCAAGAGGGCTTATGGATGACATTTTTAAAATATTGAAAAACAATAAAAATCTCCGCCACCAGACTAATTTAATCATACATTATAATATGCGAGACAAAAATTAAAAAAAAATCATGCAAGGATGCCCAATGATATGTGAACTCCCATAAACGTTCACATGCTTATGTAGAATGCATATTTCAAAGTTAGGCAGCATAGTCCAATACAACTAGTTGCTAATATGATATCAATACCTAGTAATCCTACCAATATGGTATTGATACCTAGCAATTATCTAAAGTTAAGCTTCAGTCTCCCGAAATAGTATTAAGTGTTGGAATTGTGTCCATAAAATATGGTGTAATAACTATTTATGAGTATTTAGTTATTTCTATGACATTTATGTATCAGTGAATTACATGAATAAATGAAAGGTTTTCCATTACTTAAAGTAGGTTTATAATTTACTTAACTCCTAGAACTATTATCAACGTAAGAAGAGTAAAGACAGAGAGATCTTCTAGACAAACTCTTCTGAAATAGTTCAGAATGTTATTCGCAATCTTAGAATCGATAGGAAAATCGATAGGTTGAACCCAAGGATGTCGGTCTTGGAGCATGAGAGTGGAGACTCTAACGGTTGACCTGGACATGTAATGAAACATGTTAAATAGACCAGTAACAAATTAGTTTAGAACAAAATCGTTTATCTAGCTCTAAATTCAATTATTACACCATAAGGGTATTTTCATGATTATCTTAATCCTGAGGTGTATACAAAACTTGCCTTAGTTACTTGAGTCTTTGATATGCGAAATGAATGATTTCGAATTGCCGGACAATACTGGAGTTACATGATTCACAGATATATAATTCATGGAAAAACTGTAATAACAACAATATCACCTTATGATCTATCGATGCGTGTGTGAATATATAAACTGGGCTTGACACTCGATGATACGAGTTATTAAATAAGACATTGTATACTGTATGAGATACTTCACTATTAAATCTTTCTTATTCACAATCAATAAATGAGTTAAGAAAATAATGACTAGAGGGGTAAACCGGTAATTTTATATCTTGCTCTTGTTGATGATATTCACGAAGGGTAACATCGTAAAATATTATGTGGACCGTGAAACGAATATGTTTATTTGTACCAATAGAAAATGTAGCACCCATGAATCGCGAGTTGATTCGGCATTAGACCTATAGTGGAGTCGTACGATGTCAAACAGGTTGGGAATTTATGGAGATAAATTACCCGAGTATTTGAATCCCATAACTTTATTCATGTGAGTCCAATCGGTCTCAAGAGTAGCTCATAAGGATAGAATGAAAAACATTATCAATTAGACAAAAACGTGTTTTAGACCAAGATACACTTCCCGAACCCATATGTGATGGGTGTCATTACTAAATTAGTGAAGAGTAGAATTAATGTTTAAATTAATTTATTTATTATTTTATAATTACTGGATAATTAGAAAAGAAAAATTATTTAATTAATTGATATGAATCAATTTAATTTATCAATTTGAATTGATCAATTTGGACACAGTCTTGGTTCTAGGGGAGATGTAAAAATCATAGATTACAGTGCAAGGGAGGTAAATTCAGTTTTATCATACAGAGGTATATGGGTAAATTCTGTAATTAATATAAAAGGGTTGCAAACCTAATCTAAAGCTAAGCTAAGTGTTGGACGGAGCAGAAAATGTTTTCTCTCCTCTCCTCCCTACTATTACAGCCGAACCTATAGAGGAAGAAGAAAAAATTATTTTTTTCTTCGTAAGTTGTTGAGAGAGCCCACACTTTAGTCCTAGCAATATCATTGTGAGATATATCTCTAAATCCCACGATTGGTTGTTGGTGTGAAGATTATTTGAAGTCCTATGAAGAACGAAGAACGCGAGACGATTAATTAGATTCCACCAAATCAGAATTTCTCTCATGAAAAATGTATTAATTTATTTCTAGCTATTCTAAATACGTTTATCTAAATACGCATAATCATAGAAAATGTTTTATATTTCATATGATTGAATGTTTGTTGAATTTTTTTTATTTTCCGCCTACAAACCGTTCACGGTTCATTTATTTTCATTAAATTTTTTAAAACCTGATCTAAAAATTAGTATCAGAGCTTTGAGTTCTTGATTATACATATTTAGTGACTAAATGTATGTATGGATGTATATTGTAATATTGGCATATACTTTTGTATGGTAGATTCAAAGCATATTTGAATGTGTATTATGAATGGATCCCGATCGATTGGCTCTAGGTGTTTATTTTCAATTTTATAATTGATATATGCCGAAATTGAGGCATATGATTTGATGTAATTTAATTTTTGTAAAATTTTTATATTTATATTCCATGGAAATTCCCCATCGCAAGAAAAATCTCAGTATGTCACCTCCCCAACCATCGCTTGCCACCGCGTCGCGCTGTCTCCTGCTACCCCGCACGCTGCTACTTACCATCACCGTTGTAGATTTCCTAATTATGGTTTAGGAAACCATAGAGTTTGAGATACCTTGAGGTTTTGGAAACAGTTGGGTTTAGAAAACCTTAGGGTTTTGGAAACTTTTGAGTTTAGGAAATCTTGAGATTTTGAAAAATTTTGGGTTTAGAAAATTTTAGGGTTTTGGAAACCTTAGTGTGTACAAGGCCATATTGGGCCATTGGACTGGCATGGACCCACCAAGCTTATTGAGGTGTTAGACTAAACAAGGGTTGCTTGACCCAAATAATTTGTAGAGATTTGAGATTTGATTCCAAACCTAATCCAGTCCTTAAAATTTTTTTTTATTTAATTCCATAATTCTTAACGCTAATTAATTGGAATTTTTTTATAAATTATTTTTAAAAATAAATCAATTGATTAATTTACTTCATAATTTATTTATCAAAGTAAAAATTGTTGAAAATTTAATTTTAAATTAAAAAATAATTTTGACAATGGAACTAGACTTTTGTAAAGAGTTAAAAATTGGTAGGACTACAGACACCATTGAGATTAGTATTTAAACTTATTATAATTTATTTATTATTCTTTTATGGGTTGTACTTAGAAATGAGCAATAAAGTGGTTAATTTTGAAGAGATGATTTATTATTAATCTTGTATTATCATATAACATATTATATAGAAATAGAGATATGCTAATATCAAAATTGCATGTAACATGTACATGCATCATTGTAGTTTAAATTTCAAATGAGTTATAATTTAAATACAATGCGATTGATATACGAGTTATAATTTTTAAATTGTGATTTAAATTTTATAAAAGTTTATAATTTTCAAAACTTGTCTTTTCAAATTTATAAAGGTTTACATTTTTTGAAAAATTAAAGAAAAGTTCATTTTCTGTAAACTAAGTGGGAGAGACGTTTACATTGAAACGTTCTGAAGATCCCCAACGTAAACTTGGTCATGGAACGAGGAATGATTAGAGCCATCCTAGCGGTGCTCTCTTCGGTGGGAGGAGCTTTATATTCATGTCACTTGGAGTCATCGAGTTGCTTGAGAAGATAAAGATTTTAAAGGAAGCGATGAGACAAGACCACTTCTAGACGGACATTTAGTTCATAGCAACCTTTAAACTTGATGCGTTGGTTAAACACTTAGACCGAAGCACATTGGAATCTCTCATAGAAGGTATTCAATGGGGCTAAGGTGATCAAAACCATTGGTGATTGGTTAAACTAGATGTAGTGATATATTGAGAAGTGTTAACCAAATGAGAAGAGTCTCGATGCGATAAGAGGTAGCTTCGGCGTTGTCCTTAGATGAGACCAGCTATCGTTGTTGATTGTAACATCATGGAAGAAATATTTTTATTATATTTTTTAATATTTAAGTATTTTTATCATGCATCATACTTTCCTAAATAATTGAGTATTTATTTATACCGATTTATTTATTCTTTTTGGTAATCATGTCGTTATCCCCACTCTTAACGATCTTAAATGGGAGTAACTTACAGGTGAAAATTACGTGGACACGTAATCTTGATATCGTATTGACGATATAAATGTACAAGTTCATGCTCACCACCCCCTGTCCCCTTGAGCCTATTGCTGAATCAACTCAAGAGGAAAAGGATGCTTATGCTTCTTGGCTGCATTGTGATGAGATTGCCAAGTGTTACTTCTTGACATCTGTTAGCAATGTAATTCAACAACAACATCAGAACATGGAAAATGCCACTGATATGATGTTGAACATCACCATAATGTTTGGGGATAAGGTCGTCAAGCCAAGCAGGCTGTTGTGTGAAACTTCGTGAATTATTGACTAAAACCCAGAACTCCTGCCAGAGAATATATGATCATGATCATTAGTTAGCTGAAGGAGATAGAGATTATAGGAGCTGAAGTAGATGGAGAGACTCAAGTTGATATGATCCTCGAGACTCTACCAGATACTTTTGAGAACTTCAAACATAATTATTTGATGAATAAGTTGAGTTACTCACTTTCAGAACTTTTGAAGGAGTTACAAAGCTGCTGAGACCCCTCTGAAGGGCAAGAGGAAGACTGGGGAAGCAAATTTCACTGAAATTAAGCCTTCCATCTCTCGTGCCAAAAAGAAACAGAAGATAGGTCTGAAGAAAGATAAGAAGTATAGGTCAAAATTAGAAGGCTTGACGAGGGTGTGTTCAACTTCCGTTGATGGAATGGAGCACTAGTATCGGTTGTATCAGTTGAAATATTCAATTGTCATTTGATAACAATTGTTTTTGTTTTTATGAGATGTTTATTATATCTCAGTTTTTGGAAAAAATCTTATTTTAGTAACTTGTTTAATTAAGCAAGGATTTACTATGAATTTCATTGATAAGTTATTAATATTTTTAGAAATGATTGCTTAATCACTACTGCGTGGTTGATAAATAACTAATTTTTTATAAAACCAAAACGTTCCAATGATATGTGACACCGAATTAAATACTGATTTACAAAGGGATAATAAAAGGTTAAAATTTGACTCAATCGATCTAACCTACTTGCGACCCTTGCGTCTTGGTCACATTTGCCTAGATATGATTAAAACACTTGTAAAGGATGGTCCATTGTGAACTTTTAAGTGTGGGATCATTACCCACATGTGAATCATGCATAGAAGATAAAATGAACAAGAGACCATTTTCAACAAAGGGTGAAAGAGCCACGCAATGCACTGAACTCGTAATCATGATGTACGAGGGCCATTGAATATCCAAGCAAGAGGAGGTTATGAATATTTTGTAGCCTTCACAGATGACAACTCACGTTTTGAACATGTTTATCTAATTCGTCAAAAGTCTGAAACTTTTGAAAAGTTCAAAGAGCACAAGGGTATGGTTTAGAAGAAATTAGATGACTACTCATATTTTGGACATGTTTATCTAATGCGTCAAAATTCTAAAACTTTTGAAAAGTTCAAAGAGTACAAGGGTATGGTTGAGAAGAAATTAGAGAAACAAATCAAAATACTACTATCTGATTGTCGTAGAGAGTACTTGCTATGAGAGTTTAAAGACTTTCTTAACGGATAAAGTATTCTTTCTCAACTTACAACACCTAGCATTCCAGAACAAAATGGTGTGTCAGAGAGAAGGAATGAAACTCTAATGGATATGGTTATATCCATGATGAGTTACTCATCATTCCAAGATTAGTTCTAGGGATATATCTTGGAAACAACGACATATATTCTGACCTAAGTTCCATCAAAGATGGTGCCTAGTACACCATATGAAAGATGGAGTTGACGAAAGTCGTCCGAAACCCACCTTAGGATATGGGAATAATCGGTACATGTACTAAAACCGAAGACAGACAAGTTCACCAGTCGATCAAAATTATGCATGTTTATAGGATAACCCAAGAGAATGAAGGGATACGTATTTTATAGTCCAACCGACAAGAAAACATTCGTGAGCATGAATGCACGTTTTCTTGAAGACGACTATATAAGAAGTGTGAATATGAGAAATACACTTGTGCAAGGGGAATTATTGAGTGGGAGGGCACCGACTCCCCAATCAGAAATTGTTCCTAATTCAATAATGAAATAACCATAACAGGAATCAGAGCCTATGGAGCCTAGACATAGTGGGAGGGTTATGAGACAACCTGATAGGTACATGTCTTATAGATATACCTTAACAACAGTCCCAAATAAGGATCACGGTCAACCTTTTTCCTACTCGGAATTCATGGTTGGTCCTGAATCAAACCTAGAGCAAGAAGCTATGAATGTCAAGATACAATCGATGTACTCGAATGATAACTGTAAACTTGTAGATCCTCCTGAAGGGGTAAAACCTATAGGGTGTAAATAGATTTACAAGAAAAAGAGAGATCTGGATGGGAATGTGGAGACATTAAAAGCTAGGCTAGTAGCCAAGGGCTACACCCAAAAGGAAGGTATTGACTACAATGATACCCTCTCACCAGTGGCCATGATTAAGTCCATCCAAATCCTCATGTCCATTGTTGTTGCCCTCGATTATGAAATTTGGCAAACAGAGACTGCATTTTTAAATGGTAATCTTGAATAACGTATTTATATGGCTCAACCAGACTAGTTCATGGACAAAGGCCAAGAGGGCAAGGTCTGTGAACTGCTGAAGTCCATTTATGAACTTAAGCAAGCTTCCCGATCATGAAATATCAGATTCTACAAAACTTTCAAGAAATTCAGTTTTGAATAGTTAGTGGATGAATCCTTTGTGTATAAGTTGATACATGAAGGGAATGTGGTTTTTCTAATCTTATAAGTGAACGATATTCTACTCATTGGGAATGATGTAGAAAAATTATCTGATATCAAGATTTGGCTTGTAAAATAATTTGATATGAATGATCTTGGAGAAACTTCATTTGATTAGGTATTCAGATATTTCGAGATAAGAAGAACAATCAATTGGCACTATCTCAAGCATCTTATATTGATAAGGTGATGGATCACTTCAGTATGTAAGACTCCAAGAAGAGATATCATCCATTTAGGCATGGAGTCAGCCATTCCAAGGAGCAGTCTCCCAGGACTCCTCAAGAAGAGAAAGACATGATAAAAATTCCATATGCCTAAGCTGTAGGAAGTCTCATGTATGCGATGCTTTGCACTAGATAAAATATTTACTACGTCGTGGGCGTGGTGAGTCGTTTCCAATCTAATCCTGGACTCGAGCGTTGGAATGTCGTAAAGCATATCATCAAGTGTCTTAAGATAATGAGGAACGAGATGTTTATGTATTCAGGTACTCACTTGAATATAACGGGTTATACCGACTCTGATTTCTAAGAAAACTAGGATTCTAGGAGGTCCATTTCATAATCGGTGTTCATTCTAAATGGTGGAGTAGTAGTAGGGAGAAATAACAAGCAATCTTATATTGCTGATTCTACCATGAAAACTAAATACATGGCAGCTTGTGAAGTTACAAAGGAGGCTGTATGGTTTGGAATGTTCATGAAGGCTCAGGTTGTTCCAGAAGCTGACAAACCCATGACATTTTATTGCGATAACAGTCAGGCTGTAGCAAACTTGAAGGAACTAAGGAGCCATAAAAGATCCAAACACATAGAGCATGAATATCACCTCATCAGACAGACTGTTCAGCGTGGAGATGTTGTAGTAACACCCATATCGATGGTCAACAACCTGGCATATCCTTTCACAAAGACTTCAAGCAATAAAATCTTTGATGGTCATCTGGAGGGCATAGGAATACGAGATTGTAAATGCCTACTTTAGTTCAAGTGAGAGTTTGTTGGAATTGTGTCCATAAAATAGGGCGTAATAACTATTTATATGTATTTAGTTATTTCTCTGACATTTATGTGTTACTAAATTTATGAATAAATGAAGTTTTCCTTTAATTGAAGTTCGTTGATAATTACTTAAGTTCTAGAACTATTATCAACGTAAGAAGAGTAAAGACAAAGGGTCTTCCAAACAAACTCTTATGAAATAGTTCATAATGTTATTCGCAGTCTTAGGACCGACTGGACAATCGAGTCTGATTGTGATAGTTAGGTTGAACCAAAAGATGCCAGTCTTGGGGTATGGGAGTGGAGACTCTAATGGTTGACCTGGACATGTTATGGAATATGTTGAATATACCAATAACAAATTAGTTTAGAGAAAAGTTGTTTATCTAGCTCTAAATCTAATTGTTACACGTTAAAGATATTTTCATAACTACCTTAATCTTGAAGTGAATACGAAACTTTACTAAGTTACTTACAATATTTGATACGCCAAATGAGTGAGTTTGAAATTTTAGACAATACCTCAGTTGTTGGGATCGTGATTCAACTATATTGGAGTTGCATGATTTATAGATATAGAATTCGTGTTAAGATTGAAATAACAATAATATCACCTTATGTTTTATTGATAAGTGTGTGAATAAATAAACCGGGCCTGATACTCGATGACATAAGTCATTGAATAAGACATTGTGAATTGTACGAGACATTTCACTGATATATTTTTCTTATTCACAGTCATTAAACAAGTTAAAGAAATAATAACTAGAAGGTTAAAATGATAATTGTATATCCTACTCTTGTTAGTGATATTCATGAAGGATAACATTGTAAAATATTCTATAGACCGTGAAACAAATATGTTTATTTTCACCAATAAAAAATGTAGCGCGCATAAATCAAGAGTTGATTCGGTATCAAACCTATATTGGAGCCGTACGATATCAGAATTAAATAACATGAAGATCAATGAAAGAATATCAAACAATTAAGGGAGAAATGGTAACTTTGGTCTAATTTAAAGAAGTTTAAGGAACATAGAAGAAAGGAGAAGAAGGAGAGAAGAGAGAATCTGAACAAAATGAAGAAGATATTCTTATTGACTCTCAATGATTCAACAATATAATTGATGCACAATACCATTTGGTTCTCTAGAGTCAGAACAAAATAGTGGATTACTTGTGAAGATATTCTCATTGACTCTACAGATTGTACGTATAGGGCAGCATAATTGATGCACAATACCATTATCCTAAAGATAAATTTCAAAGGGTATTTGAATCTCATAGCTTTATCCATGTGGTCTATTCAAACTTAGGACTAGCTCATAAGGATAGGAATGCGAAACAACATCAGTCGGACAAAAAATGTGTTTTGGACCAAGATACACTTCCTGAATCCATATTTGATGAGTTTCATAACTAAATTAGTGAAGAGTAGAATTAATGTTCAAATTAATCCACAATCTTGGTTCTAGGGGAGATGTAAAAATAGCATATTGCAGTGCAAGAGAGGTAAATTTTTGTTTTATCATATAGTGGTATATGTGAAAATTTTATAATTTATATAAAGGGTTGCAAACATCACCCTAAGCTAAGCTTAGTGTTAGACAGAGCAGAAAATATTTTATCTCCTCTCTTCCCTACTACTGCCGCCGAACCTATTGAGGAAGAAGAAAAAAATGTATTTTTTCTTTCCCAGTTGTTTAGAGAGCCAATACTCTACTGCTAGCAATATACTTGTGAGATATACTTTTGAGTCCTAAGATTGATTGTTGGTGTGAAGATTATTTGAAGTCATGCGAAGAACGAAGAACGCGATAAGATTAATTGGATTCCACGAAATTATATTTAATCTAATTAAATGTTTCTTTTGAATTTTTTTTATTTTTTCCCACGAACCGTTCGTGGTTCATTTATTTTTCATCAAATTTTAAAACCTGATCCAACAATAAGAACCACTTAGGCAAGATACTTCATAATCTTATGACAAGTGGGCTACTCCTGCTTGGGCATGTCATTCCAAGTTATTCACCTATCAAGACGATCATTACAAATACCATACTTATAATAGTTGATGCTTCAGATACCCTCATTTAGGAAGCTTAAAGATTGAAGATGAGGTAACCTAACACCTTACTATGATCGAGTAATAGAGACCACAAGTTTTAATTAAGAATCTTACTCCCACTTGATATTCTAAATTACGTGAACTTTTTTTACTGTGGGTTACTGAGTGACACTAGGTAAGTAGCCTACCTAAACTTTAGCAACTTGCTCTGATTAGTCAAGCATGCTCAATTACTATTTTTTTAGGTTGATATAATTTTATAGAAATTTTAATAATAACACAATTTAATTATTATATAAGTAAATATCTAGTAAGATTATAAAAAATTAAACACTACATTTTAAAAATAGACCTAATAATATGCTTGTAGTGTTGGTCAATTTATACCCTTAATCGGTTATACTTAATTATATCTTCATTATGCAATAAAAATTGCTTATTCTTTAAAAACCTAAAGCCACCTGATATCTAAAAAGTAATGTAAATAAAATAAAATTATCTAAGCATGTTGGGCATAAAACATAATAAATATAAATAACATGGTATAAAAGACAAATATCTAAAATTAACCCTAGCATTGGATAGCCTAATCCTATCTTAATTCAAAATTAAAAAATAGTTCTTCAAATAAGCTGAAATCTGATCCTTGGGTGCCATAACTGTCTACCTCTACTTGCCACCATTGACATCATCATTGATCACCACTACTGCCGCCTCCGATCGCCGATCACCCAGAGAGGTGGCTACCATCTATCTAGATGCTTTTCGGCATCAACATAATCAATAGAATTCTGGTACCTTTTGGGCCACACTCATAATGTCAATATCACGGTTTAAGGTTGTCTTATATCTCTCAAGGGAAAAGTCTATTCACAACACAAGATATTCCCTTTAGGGGTAGATCTCTCACCCTCTGTCGAAGTAGAGTCTCCGAAATCATCACTAATATGCTACATGTGTAGATGCTATAAAACCCTAACTTTTCTATTCCACGTAGGAATCTCATCCAGAACAAATTACAACAATAATTTTTCATAAAATATTTCTATAGAGTAAGAAACCGAATCTTTAATGAATTTGAGGCATACTTTCTTATTAGTTGATTCAATGAGTTACAATGCATCAAATATCATGATAAAAAATGTGTCCTTTCAAGGATATTAACATATTCAACATGATTCTTTGGAGATTTATAGCACGTCAAATATCGACTTCTAGAGTGCCAAAATTCTCACTTTAAAAAGTGCACTAACACTTAAATTCAATTAAGAGAAAAATGAGGCACGATAAATTCCAAGAAACTTAGGTCTCGTTTGACAGTCAATATAATAGTGTACTAAATCTATCAGAGTACTGTATTGTATTAAATTAAATAGTATCATCCAATATTTGATGCTGTAACAGTTAAAAAATTGTACTACGTGTACACTGTTTGGTACATGATAGTACTAAAATGTAAAATTATCTTTAATAATTTATTCCTAAAGCTACATGTTAAATTATTAAATATTATTATTAGATACATTTAATTATTAAATTAAATATGAATATGTATATTAAATAAATATGTGAAATGAGCCTATCATAAGAAAATTAGAGAAATGGAGCTAGAAATTTTTTTACTCTTGGTCAGAGGTGAGGCCAAAACTTTTGTGGAGAGGAGCATAGAAAAATTTCAACCCCATACTATTTCATGTAATAGTAAATTAAAAATATTTTATGACATTTCAATAATTTTAAAATTTTGAATGAGACAAATAGCATACAATTTTTTTTCGTTTATACATTTGAAGAGTTGCAAATCCTATATAATTAAGTAATTTTATAAATTTTAAGGGGCACATAGTAATATATTATTTTTATTATTTTACATTTTATCTAGTTAATTGCATGTATAATATGAAAAAAATAGAAATGTTGCCCCCCTTTCCTAAGGAATAGATTCGCTCCTACTCTTAATTCTGCCGAGTCCTAGTGATCAGCACTATGTTGTTTAATATGATGATAACAGTACTATTTAGTCTGATCGTATTAATTGATCTAGACATATTGTCAAGTCAAACAGGTGACAATACTAAAATAGTAATATCTAGTCTTTTAATAATACTAATAGCCAAACAAGACTTTAAAGTATTATTTGAGAAGTTAAATTGATTGATGTGTTTGTTGAGATAGGGGTTTATATTTCTCCATGGATCTTCATTGTATAAGGTGTATACCAATTCTTGGATAAGGAGCTTAATGTTGCTTTCAATGATTTGGGTATCAATATTTTGGTACAATCAATTAGGAACTCTTTGTTAAAGTCAAATTGGAAGTTTTGTACGCTGTAATTAGCCTTACTGCCCCTCCCCCCACCCAACCATCCACTTTTCTAGGTCACGCATGGTTTTATTGAAAATGAGCTTTTTTGTTTAATTTGTTTGATATTCTCTGTACATATTGCTGTTGTTCTATTTTCTAGTCAATTTTACTCTTTGAAGATAGCGAAATCCATCCGTTTCTCAATGTACGAATTTAATATTGCGTTTAACTTAGCAAGTCAATCAAGTAGGGAACTATTTTGAAACCAGGACCATGGAGAACACCGCCACTTGCCTATCATATTTTCTAATAGACGATTATATGCAAATATAGAACAAGTTTTGAATAACAATTAGTTAGAGCTAAATTTGTTGAAAATCGTTCGAATTAATATGACGACATAATATCTTAAACTTTTGGGTCAATTTCTTTTGGCTCACAAAATTTAAATCAATATCAAATTTTTTTATATATCCAAAATTACGTTCAACAAAGATGTCCACATTAACCTAAATTTTATTAAGAGTTTTCCTCTCTCCTTGAGGCTGTTTTCTCTCTAGAGCGTTTCATACTCTTTGAGAGTTGTTTTTCTTTTTGCCGATCCTCTTTAGTTTTGAGGGTTCATTCCATCTTTTTCTGGTAGTTATTATAGCAAATTCCAGTATGAGAGAGGGTGAGGATGGTGTTCTCAGTAATATGAATGTTGCAGTGGAAGAAATGACGAGAATGTTGACACTCACGAAAAGAGGAAATTGAGATTTCTGAAGGCAAAGATTTTAACGCCAAAAAAGATTATCAAGGTGGGACTTCGTGGAGCCTTGATGAAAGCTTGGAACATGAAAGAAGGTGTGCGATTTCTAGAAATAAAGAGTAATATTTTTCAGATAATTTTTCAGGAGGAGAATAACTTGACATTTGTCATGGAGAACAGACCATGATTATTCGAAGATCAATTAGTCCTACTCTTGCCATGGAGTATGGGAATGTCTCTATCGAACTCAGATTTTGTCTCGTGCTATTTTTGGATCCAACTCCATGGTTTTCCTATTGAGTGTCGAGGCAAAAATGTTGGTAAGCTCATTGGACAACGTTTAGGAAAGGTCAATGATGTTGAGGACGGAGCAATATGAGATGGTTTTGAACAAAGGAAATTTATCTGAATTAAATTTGAAATCAATGTTAACTAGCTTTTGGTTAGAGGTGTTTTCATCAAACACCATGGTTCTATATTATGGATCTGGTGTAAGCATGAACGACTACCAAAATTTTGTATTCATTGTGGTATCCTAGGACATGAGGAGCTCCAATGTAATATTAGGAGGGAGGAAAGGAAAGATGGGGTGGAGATGGAGAATTGTTGAAAGCCTCAAACCGTAATTACAAAGAGAATTGGGGACAAAAGGGTGGATTTCGCTGGGGATCACCACCGCCAAATCAATATAGTTTCAATCCTCGTGATCGAAAACCTTCTTCGAGTCAGGTTACAACGGATCATACCGTGGAGGAAGGCAAGGACGACAATTCTATTTGTAGAAATGATGAACCTGTTTGGTTCTGATCTTTGGGAAGTGATGAGCTTCAGAGATGATGAACCTTTTTGGTTCTGATCTGTTATTGAAGATAAATTATGTTTGTTTACAATGAGGGATGATGTATATATACAAGTGATTCTAACGGTTGCCTATGATCTCCTATGAATCCAACGGATGCCTACTTGTAGCCTGAAATCGTTTTTTACCAGAAATGGTTAGACATCTACTGTGTTTGGGAAAGTCTCTGTTCTGCTTCCCTCTTTTGCCTATGATGAAGATTTTCTTCTGAGGCTGCAGCTTTTCCTTCTTCAACACTATTACATTAAATCAGATTCCCGATAATTATGAAAAAAATGACTTGGAAAATATCTTGTGGAAATTTTAGTGAAAAAGGATTTGGTTGAACGAGCCAATATGGAAGGAATTATCTTCAGGGAGGTTACTGATAGAGAAATTATGGAGAATCCAAATTGCAGTAAAAAAGGAAAAAATATCGATGATTGTGTGGGAGAGGATATGGGCATAATCATGGATGATTACATGGTTGTTGATATGGGAAAGTTGGTCATTGTTGAAGTTGGTGGGGTAGAGATTCTGAGCAGCAAATCAGGTGGGTCTAACCCATCCCGAATTCAATTCATACCTGGGCCAATTAATGATCCATTTAATCTTCAACCTGCCATTATAAGGGTGCAAAAAATGGTCAAGGAAAGTCAAAATAGCAATGATCTCCAATCGTTATGTGAAGAGTGCAGCACAATCCAAAAAAAATAAGACGTCCTGTAGTGGGTACACGTAACGCTGCTTGGGGAAAAGGATATTCAATCCATGCAAGCAATTAAACAAAAAATAAAGGTTGTTTCAGATGATATTGAAGGAAACGCATATGGGTTGCATGAAGCTAAAAAACAGAAAGAGGACTTGGAGGCTCAGACTTTTAATCTTGATAAGATGGAGGTAGCGTACTTGGGTACCCCAGGATAATCCATGAAAGTTCTGTGGTTGAATTGTTAGAGTGTGAGGAACCCTCTGACAGTTTTCACATTGCGAGTGTTAGTGAAAACCCATTCTCTAGATTTTATTTTTTTATTAAAGAATAAAAAGAGGACTAGGATTGTTGAGAAAATAAAAGATATTAATAAAAGCTCCGGGTTCTCTTATTGTTGATCCAAGTGGAACGAAAAGTGGTTTAGCTCTTTTTTGGAAGAATGATGATTCGATTCAATTGATGAAGTACGTGAATCATTTCATTGAGATTCAGATTTCTGATGCTGAAGGAATGGAGTTTGTTCATTGTTTACATGTGTCCTATATCAGATATTCATAGTCAGCAATTTATTTCTCTCATAGCTCGTATTAAGGTTTGTAAGGAAATGTGTATTGTGATGGGTGACTTTAATGATCTTTTAAATGTTAATGAGAAGTTTGGTGGTGTGCCTAGAGACCCTAGTAATTTGCGGCTGCTTACTAACTTTGCAGATCAATGTAATATGGTGGACATTGGATTTGTGGGGCCTTCGTTCAGTTGGATAAATAAACGTGATTATCCAGATTTGATTAATGAAAGGATGGATAGGTATTTTGCTCATACTAAATGGCTCCAAGTCTACCAAATGGCTAGATTATATCATCTCACTGCTATGAGTTCATATCACTCGGCCATTTTACTAGACACGACATAAGAAAACGGAAGGTTTAAGCAACCATTCAGATATGATCCGAGTTGGTTTTCTTCTGATGACTGTAAAAAGATCTTTAACTTAGGCTGGTCAGATATCAAGACTGATTCGAGGAGAGGAGATATTACGATGAATAAGTAGAAAAGCCTAGTCGTTTTCAGCAATAATGTTTCGATGGTTAGATAGAAGGAGCTTGCCGAGTTAGCATGTATGAGGAGGGCGTCATCCCTTGAAAAATATTTGGGAGTGGAAACGGATTTCGTTCTTTCCAAGACTCAGGTTTTTTGGAGCATAATGGACCAGATTGTTCAAAAAAATTTAGGTTGGTCGGAAAAAATTCTTTCGCCTACGGGAAGGGAGATTTTAATTAAATATGTCGCTTCGGCGATTCCAAATTACACGATGTCATGTTTCAAACTTTCGCTCACCATGTGTAAGAAGATCTATGGTTATTTAGCGAAATATTTGTGGAATGCTTCGCCGTGTAAATCAGGGATCCATTGGTGTTCGTGGGATAGAATCACCAAGATTAAATTGGAGGGAGGCATGGGTTTTAAGGATTTATCTACCTTTAACTTAGCCTTGTTAGCTAAGCAGGGGTGGATAATCTTTTTCAACCTTAATACTCACGTTGTCTTGTTCCTCAAAAGTAAATATTTCCAGAATTCAGATTTTCTTAATACCTCGGTGGGTAGGAGGCCCTCTAGGGTTCGAGAAGTCTTTGGGGGGGGGGGGGGGGNGGGGGGGGGGGGGGGGAGAAATATTTTGAGCACGGACTCAGATGGAGTGTGGGCGATGGGAGTAAGATTGATATTTTGAACGATGGATGGATTGAGGCTGTGCACATGTAAGTTTATATCTCAAAATTTTTTAGATATATACAAAGTTCAATACCTTAGAGACCCGGTTAGCAAAGCATGGAATATAAGATTGGTTTATAATGTTTTTCGGCATGATGATAGTGAGATTATTGGGCAGATTCCCATCAGTAAATATGGGCAATAAGATGTTCAAATTTGGCATCATTCTCCTTCTGAAAAATACACCATTAACACATGAGCCACCAGGTTGCTTGTTTCCTTCACAAAAATGGCTACGGGAAGAAGAAAGGCAAAGGAGAATCCAACTCGAGCATGGCTGATAACCAGGTCTAGAAGGGTGTGTGGAAGCTTAATATGCCTACCAAATTCAAAAATTTTGTTTAGTGATGTCTAAATAATTTTGTAGCATGTCAATCCAATCTTGTTAGGAAATGTATGAACATTGACCCTATATGTAGTTTTTGTGGTGCTGAAGAGGAAAATCTAGTTCACATTTTCTTCAAGTGTCACTTTGCTACAAGGTTTTGGTTCGACTCTCCCTTTAATCTGGTTTCTAGCAATCTACCAAGTGCAGTTTTCTTAGACTTCTGGAACTTCATTGTCAGCAGAATTGAGAAGCATAAAGAGAAAGAGGAACATATGGACTGGTTCGTATTCATGTTATGGCGTCTCAGGAAATGTTGGAATAAATCATGCTTTGAAGGAACCGTGTTTGACCCTATGTCAGCAGTTAGAGCGACTGATATCCACATTATGAGCTTTAGATAAGCCATGAACGACAAGCGTTCCTCTGTAGAAAGTTATGTCCAGTATTAAAGCAACTTGGTGTTTGCATTGTGATGCGGCTTGGGATGAGGGAACACTCATGGCAAGCTTGGGTTGGTGTTTATGGGATCCCAACAGTAAGTTATTCATGGCTGGTATGGGGATGAGGACATTCGTTCCCAATGTCATTTAGGCCGAGGCTATCACTCTTCGTTGGGCGATTGAAAATTCACTTAATGCTGGAAATGAGGAATTATAATTTTTTCAGATTGGTTGTGCTTAATTGATGATATTAATAACAATAACCACAATTCTTGAGACGTTGGTCCTATCGTTTCTAACATTATTCATCTCGCAAGCGGGTTCGATAGAGTGGATTTCGTTCATTGCCAAAAGACTTGAATCGTCTTGCTCATGATTGTGCTAGGGTGGGTATTAGTATGTCTGGGTGATACTATTTTAAATATGATGGAGAATAGTTTTCATTCAATTTTCCACTTCCTTGATTGTAATTCTATTCAATATTGAATGAAAATTTTTCGTTGACAAATAAAAACAAAGATGTACACATTAGGGTGTTTTATTTGAAAGTTGTATGTTGGAAATTGATGATTACGCTAAATTCTTCTATATAAAGTTGTATGTTGGATATTCATGTATGATCTAACGCAATTAGAAATGTATAAGTGAAAATAAGACTCCTATGTGCTTCTAAAAGACAGTCTGACTAGGTACTGACGTGATAGAGGTCAGGGCATCCAATAAGTTTGACTAGTTATGACGGTTAAAAGTTCACTGGGACGGCTATGATCATTGCACCAAATTGACGGTTGACCATACTATAAGAAGCATATGAGATTCAATAGTTTTGATTGAGTCAGAGGTGGCAACCCTGCTGAAAGGAAACTGTACATAACTAGAAAATGATAAAAGAACAGTCAACTCTCTAGTTCAAATGAAAAAGATGATCGGATTCCTTGTTTTTTTTTTTAAAAATGGTCGAAAATGATGTAGCTAAATACATAATTTATGTTTACACCTGTGTAATTTGATAAATACATATTTACTCTGATTATTTTTGTCAAAAAAAATTTCATATCATTTTTATAGTTTAAAATAAAAAGTTAGTCATTTTTATAGTTTTTTAAATTTTCTACGTCATATTTGAATTAGTGATTTGAATCTACAAAATCTACTAAACCCATGGTGAAGCTATTCTTCAGTTTTCTGCTTCAATTCCTATGAATTGTGCATTTATCTTTTAGTTTGCCAATGCAAGGTTAATAGAGTGCTATAATAATTTTGCATAGAAGTGTTTATCTTGTGAGACGATCATCATATTATGTGAGCGCTAATGCCCAGACGAAATTGTCTTGAGGAGATTTATCTTTGACAAACATGGTCAATTTGAGTTATATGAGCTATTCATTCATGTGATCAGAAATTAATCATACATATTTATTATAATCCCAATATTCTTTGACTAAGCCAACGACATTCATGGCTTGACAATAGGCAACTGCAGGACCCAGATCCATGATCAATGAAAATTAAGCCATAGATTTAGGGAATGCTTCATTTCTTGACTCTAACCGATACATATTAAGGCAAACAATTAATGACTCTATAACTCAAATCATTTGCCAACGCTAAAATTATATTGAAGGGCCTTCTGTTTCTTATTTTGTTTTGTTTTATTTGAATTTTTTCATTCACTATGTCGAAAAAAAAGAAGTAAAAGCTGCAGTCTCAGAAGGAAATCTTCATCATAAGCGAAAGAGGGAAGCAGAACAGAGACTTTCACCAAACACAGTGGGTGTCTAACAATTTCTAGTAAAAATGATTTCAGGCTTCAAGTAGGCATCCGTTGGAAATCATAGGAGATAATAGACAACCGTTAGAATCATTTGTATATATATATCATTCCTCATTGTAAACAAATATAATTTTTCCTTCAATAAAAGATCAGAACTAGAAAGGTTCATCATTTCTACACACTATAACCAACAGATATATATAAATTTGTCATGTGGTATCATATTGCTCAATATATTATGATATTATGATAGCATATATGGGAAGAGATCATATATTATTTTCTTATTTTACGTTCAATGTGGAACTCCATAGACTATCAACGATGGTAGTGATACGTATCATTGAGCTACATAATATTTTTCTTATTTATTGTCATAGTTATTATGGTGATTTAAAGATTTCGATTCTTGGCAATTGGATCTAATTGATGAAAGTTGATGATCTACATTGTCCGTTTTGATTAGATGACCAAGATTAGTTCATTAAAATTCAAAAAGCCAAAAAATTCAATTTTATAGTACGACCCAATCTACCATTCATATCAAAATTGACAGTCTGATAGGGCCGAACTGCCCTCTGTAGTTGGCTTTGACAACGACAGAAACACAATTGCAGATTATCAAAATTGACAGTCTGATATCATTTTAGATTGTCACTAACATGTCAAAAACTAAGTTTTTGGAACTATTAGCGATTTAATAATTGCAGATTATCATATTATTTAGCTAGAAAACCATTATTTGAAAGGAAGAAGGTCTCTGTCGACGAGAAATAATTTTCGATGCAATAGGTCTTCCGATGCTGATATACCGTGACAGCACGAGAAAAATTTTCTGTCGCTTAGTTAAAGGACTTCGCTGTTTTAGTCTTTTAATTAATGGGGTGACAGGTACTTGTAGAGTATAGAAAAGATAATATACGGCATGCAAAACGCAAAAGAAAATTCAATGAGGATGTTTGGGCAGAAGTACTGTAGCTATAAACTGCACATTCATCTCTAATCTTTTGTTTGATTTTAGGAGACTAAAGGAATATTAATACGCAAAGCAAGTCAAATGTAGAAATCAATTGGATTCATGAGTTTGGCCAATGAATAATGACCATAACGTTGAAAGACAATAACTGTTCATCCGTCATCAACTATTGACTGACAAAACCTTCTCTGTCTTTAGTCCTTATTCTGGTTGGAGCTTAGACAGTTTGATAGAGCTCATTTAGGATTGTCATTTTCTTGTTAGTATAGCATAAATAACATATACAGTTTATTTGGAGTAACCTTAAATTAGACTTAAATTAGGCAGTAACTATAGTTGTAGGTAATTCTAAGCAATTGACTTAGTTTGGTTGGTCTTGCATACTATATACAAACTTTATAGAAGATCAATCAAGAAATTCTATCCGGTCCAACAATCTTTCAATTAATACATGTGTTTAAAATTATAACAATCATTTTATCCATGTCATCATTAACTATTTCAATATTACCATTTATCATTTGATATTAGTAAATGTAATTAATTAACACATGCTTCCATACATTGAATCTAAGAAAATTTAATGAAAATATATTTATTCCTTATTACTTTTTTTAATTTTGTGCCTATTTTGTCCGTACATGGATATTTCCACTTGTCATGGGTTGACCCACCATGGGACCGCCCCTATGGTCATTATTCCGCTATCAAGCACATCCGCCATGTGTACCAATGACATTAAGGAAAGTAGTGGCTAAAAGTTTGGAGCTTATGTCTAATGCTTTGTAAGCCTCGACTGTTAGTAAAATTCAGCAGTTAGGAAGTTCGTTAAAGGTGCTTAGTAAGTTGTTATCGTATGAGCTTACTCTACTTTCTTACCATGCAAACGTACTAACTGTTTCACCTTCTCAGTTTCTTTACTCTCGACTAGCCTTGCTCTATAAAAGGCTTAGTTTTCTCTTATAATTGATGATGACATGAGAGTAACAAAATACTCTTATCAAGCGTCTTTGTAGATCTTTCATGGTATCAGAGTAAGAAGAAGGACAAACGTCCATGCTCGAGTCAAATTCCACCAAAAGCAATAACGTAACATGCAACATAGAACCTGCGGGGAAATTTTTTTGAATACTCTCAACAGTGCAGTCTCTATGAACTTGGACAGAACAAATTACGTGCAGTGGAGGTCTCAAGTGATATCGGCAATCTTGGGAGATAGATTGGAGGGAATTGTGTTCAATCTTGAAGAAAAACTAGCAAAACATTAAAGAATAGAACAACAAACCCAAAATTCAAGAATTGGCTAAGGAAAGATCAACTTTTGTTAAGTTAGATGAGGTCTTCAATATAAGAGGGAGTGCTAGGGACAGTTACCCAATATATATGTGTTCAGAAGATGCTTGGAATTCGTTAGAAATAAGTTTTGCCAATCAATCTAAAGCAAGATTGGTTCAACTTAAAGGGTCTTTACAAGGAACAACTAAAGGAAACTTATCAATTTCTGAATTTTGTGATAAGATGCGAAGTTTTACTGATAGCTTAGTTGCTATTGGGAAACCAGTTTTAGAACCAGAACTGGTGATGTATATCATGAATGGAATAGGATCTGAGTATGATCTTATGGCGGTAAGTGTATTTTCAAGAACTGAAAATTTATGTGTTGAAGAAGTCCAGTCTTTATTAATGTGCTATGAAAGCATTTTGGAGAAGCAACTGGGTGAGAATGAGAATAATGTTAAGCTTTGTGCTAACATGGTTTCTAGTACAGGTAACAGAAAGTTTTTAATGAAAATCAAACCTTTAATCCAAACCAAAATAGGAACAAGAATTGCATAAGAAATGGTTCACAACACTTTAGGGGAATATGGGAAGTTTCAATAATTGAAGAGGAGGAAGAAATGGCAATTTAAGTGCAAAAAGATGGGCATTTTGCTTCAGTATGCTATTATAGGTATGAGAAAAGTCAAGCAAGTAATTTACAAGGCAATGGCCTCTCTGTTCAAAATGGTTATACTAGTTTAAGTCATTTTTCTGGTGGGAATGGACTTTCTGCTTTTATGGTATCTCCTGTAGCATATATGTCTTCTCATGGTTCAACTCCTAGTATGGCTTGGTACGCTGATAGTGCAGCTACCAACCATGTCACAACAGACCTGAGAAACCTCAGTTTGGCTCAAGAATACTTAGGAAATGAAAGACTTGCTGTGGAAATGGTAAGACTCTTATTGTCTCTCTTTTTGGTTCAACCTTGGTGCCTCATAAGCATCATCGCTTAAAATTAAACTCTTTGCTGTGTATTTATGAAATTAAGAAGAATTTAATAAGCATTTCAAAACTAACTCAATATAATCCTATATTTGTTGAATTTCACTCTAATGTATGTTTTGTGAAGGACACAATTTTAGGGAATCTGCTGCTCAAAGGAATTCTTAAGATGGACTATACCTGTTGACATGCCCTTCATATCTGTAGAAATGATGAACCTGTTGGTTCTGATCTTTGGAAAGTGATGAGCTTCAGAGATGATGAACCTTTCTGGTTCTGATCTGTTATTGAAGATAAAATTATGTTTGTTTACAATGAGGGATGATGTATATATACAAATGATTCTAACGGTTGCCTATGATCTCCTATGAATCCAACGGATGCCTACTTGTAGCCTGAAATCGTTTTTTACCAGAAATGGTTAGACACCCACTGTGTTTGGGAAAGTCTCTGTTCTGCTTCCCTCTTTTGCCTATGATGAAGATTTTCTTCTGAGGCTGCAGCTTTTCCTTCTTCAACACTCCCCCTCAAGTTGGGTTCGTATAGGTTGATCGAACCTAACTTGTCAAGTATTCTTTAGAGGTTATTTTTGTCAAGACCTTTGGTGAAGATGTCGGCTAGCTGGTCTTCACTACGTACAAAGGGAATGGTGATTTCTCCAGACTGTACTTTCTCTCTTATGAAATGACAGTCCACTTCAATATGTTTGGTTCTCTCATGAAAAACGGGGTTCATTGCAATATGACGTGCTGCTTGGTTGTCACAGTGCATCTCTATCGGTTTTCTTATCTCAACCTTCATGTCTTGAAGGAGATGTCTAATCCATGTGAGTTCGCTAGCAGTGGAGGCCATGGCTCTGTATTCTGCCTCCGCACTTGACCTTGCTACAACAGTTTGTTTCTTGCTCTTCCAGGTCACTAGGTTCCCACCTACAAAGACACAAAAGCCAGTTGTAGATTTTCTGTCGTAACTACCTGCCCAGTCAGCGTCAGTGTATCCAGCAACGGAGTTTGTCCCGGTTTTCTTCATCCATATCCCTTGGCCGGGAGTTCCTTTAAGGTATCTGAGTATCCTTTCTGCGGCTGCCTGATGATTTGTGCAGGGTGCATGCATGAATTGACTGATAACGCTAACTGCAAAAGTGATATCTGGTCTTGTGACCGTTAGGTAAATAAGTTTTCCTACTAATCTCTGATATTGGCCTATATCAGTTATTGGTTTGCTATCATTCAGTCTTATTTTTATGTTGGTTTCCATTGGTGTGCTAGCAGGTTTTGCCCCTATCATGCCTGTTTCTTTTAACAAGTCTAAGATATATTTTCTTTGAGATAGAAACAATCCCTTCTTCGAGTGAGCTATTTCTATCCCTAGGAAGTACTTTAGTTTTCCTAGATCTTTAATATCGAACTCTCCCTTTAGAAATTTTTGAACACTCCATATTTCATTGTGGTTATTTCCGGTGATGATAATGTCATCTACGTAGACTAAAACGATGGTAGTGGAGTTGTTCGTGTGTTTGACAAACATAGATGAGTCCGCCGTGCTTTTGACGAAGTTAATCTTTAAAAGAGATAGGCTTAATCTTCCATACCATGCCCTTGGTGACTGTTTCAGGCCGTAGATAGCCTTCTTTAATCTACATACCAGAGATGGGTGTGTTGCTTTCTCGTGTCCTGGAGGTAGGGACATATATACTTCTTCTTCCAGATTTCCTTGGAGAAATGCGTTTTTTACATCCATTTGATATAGTTCCCAGTTGAGGTTTGTGGCAACGGATAGTAGCACTCGGATTGTGTTCATTTTTGCTACTGGAGCGAACGTCTCCTGGTAATCTACTCCATATGTCTGAGTAAAGCCTTTGGCAACTAGTCGGGCTTTGTATCTCTCGATAGTGCCGTTGCTGTTGTATTTGGTCTTGTAGACCCATTTACATCCTACGGGTTTCTTCCCGCTGGGTAGTGGGATTATGTCCCAAGTCTCATTCTTTTCCAAGGCTAGGAGTTCTTCATTCATCGCCTTTCTCCATTTAGGGTCGAGTTGGGCTTCTTGATAGGTCTTTGGCTCATCTGTTTCATCAATTTTTCCCAAGTATGCCCTGTGTTTGTTAGAGATTTTATCATAAGATAGGAAATTTTGGATAGGGTATAAAACCTGATGAGACACGTAGTCTTTTAATCTTGCTGGGGGATGAGTTTGCCTTGTTGATCTTCTTACGATTACTGCTTCATCAGTGACAACTGCCTCATCAGTTGCTCCCCCTGAGGTAGTTGTCTCAGGCGTGGTTGATGTGTTATCCTGTTCCTGTCTTATGATATCGGAGGAAATAATACTGTTAGGTAGCGGAAGTGTTTTGTGGTGGTTATGGTTGTCGGAGTCCTTTGGGTAATAGGATTCTAGTTCTAAGAATTGTACATCGCGTGAGATGTAGAGTTTATGGTTTGTTGGGTCGTAGCATTTATACCCCTTTTTTTCAGCGGAATACCCCAAGAATAGGGTTTTGACTGCGGTTTTGTCCAATTTATCAATTTTTGGAATGTGTACGTAGCATGTACATCCAAAGACTCGTATGTGATCAAGATTAATTTTCCTACCCTTGAGAATTTCTATAGGGCTTTTCAGATGCAATTTTACGCTGGGTAATCGATTGATAAGGTATGTTGCTGTAAGTATTGCGTCTGACCAGTACCGTTTGGGTACGTTATTTTGGAGGAGGAGAGCCCTAGTCATTTCAAGAAGGTGTCGGTTTTTGCGTTCTGAGACACCATTTTGTTGTGGGGTGTGGATACAGGTGGTTTGATGTCGTATACCGTTTTGTTTAAAGAACTCAAAAAAGGTGTTGTTAGTATATTCGGTTCCATTGTCAGACCTAAAGATTTTTATGGTTGTTTCAAATTGAGTTTCGACTAACTTATTGAATTCTTGAAAACGACTGAAGACTTCACTTTTTGATTTTAAAAGATATAACCAGGTGGTGCGAGAGAAATCATCAATAAAGGTAACAAAATATTTGAATTTATTATACGAGTCAACTGGGGCAGGCCCCCAAACATCAGAATGGATTAATTCAAAACATCGTTTTGTCGTACTACTAGATAGTGGAAAAGGTAACCTGGTTTGTTTTGAGAGTTTGCAGACTGAGCAACTGCTAGAGTCTGAATTACAACCAAGTAATTTGTTTAGGATTTTGTCAGAGGGATGACCGAATCTTCAATGAAGTAATTTGTCCTTTTGTACTGTACTGGAGGTGGCCAGACATGTTTTGTCGGTATCTTCTAAGTAGTACAGACCGTTTCTAAATTTCCCTTCACCAATCTTCCTCCCGGTGACCCGATCCTGAAAAATTACTTTGTCAGGTGAAAATCTAACGTTGCAATTTAGGTCTTTGGTTATTTTACTGACGGATAGGAGATTGGAGTTAAAATTGGGGAGACAAAGTACGTTGTTAATGGTTTTTGTGAAGAGTGTGGTTGACCCTGTGCCAAAAATTGGAACTTTATTTCCATTGGCTACCGTCACGTGTTGTGGTTTTTCTAATTTAGTGAGACTGTGTAGATTTTTTGTGTTATAAGTCATGTGGTCAGAGGCACCAGAGTCTATTATCCAGTGTTCTAAGTTGTGACAAAAGTTTGCAGATTTAGAAAAATAATTGACAGTATTGCAAATAGATGAACCTGGGGTATCGCGTAAAAATTCTCCGAATTGTTTGAGCAGTGTAGCCATTTGTGCGTTGTTGTCTGCGGACAGGTCTGCTCTAATGGATCCGGATCGGTCTATTTCTTCCATTTGGTCGGGTCGGTACCCACTGCCTGAACCGGGTCCATGTATATTATTTACCCTGTGGTCTGGGTCGGGTCCTCACCCGTGACCCGCGCCAATAAAACCCTCGGTATAAAAGGGTGATCGTTTCGCGGAGCCTCCTCGCTCGTCACTCTTGGCGCAGCTCCCTCGCTCGTTCTGGAACTTTCTCTGGTTCTGCCGGAGGTGAGGGTGCAGATTCCAGCACCGATCATGGGTGTGTCCTTCCTTTCGGCAGTGGCTGCATCTCACCTGCTCGCCTGGTTGTCCGCGGTGTCTTCCCCCTTCCTTAGGGTTAGGGTTTCGGAGGAAGCCGCGGCTCGCCATGGCTAGTGCTTCCCCCTTTTCATCTCTGGTACTCATGACTCGTCGCCTGGTTTCTTCTCTTTGAACTATGGCTGAGACGGTGGCAAAAGTTGGCTTTTCTGTCGACATCAAGATCTGAGCTCGGAATGCTTCGTAGCTTGAGTCGAGAGCCGTCAAGAAGTGGTAAACCATATCTTGCTCAGCCCGTTCTTGGAGTTCCTTCAGGTCAGTGGTCATCGGTCTCAAGGTTTCAAGTTCTTTGAACTTCGATTTTAAAAACCCGGTTAGCTCCGGTACTGATCTGTCCCCCTGTTTTGCTTGGGAGATCTCTCGTTTAAGTTCAAAGACTTGTGCAAAATTGTTTTGTTCACAATAGTTGCTCTGGATTTCTTCCCAGAGTTCCTGTCCTGTTTCACAAAAACAAAAAATTTCACTGAGTTTTGGGTCTATTGAGTTTGTTATCCAGGTCATTACCTGGCTGTCCATGATGTCCCATTCTTCTGAGTTTCAGTCCGGTCTTGGCTTACTGCCATCCACGAAGCCCAGTATGCCTCTTCCTTTCAGACTCACTCAAGCCGCCCTGGCCCACGGTATATAGTTGTGGCCAGTGAGCAGGATGGAGGTTAGTCTGGGGTTGGTGTTATGGTGGTGAAGCTGGCCGGAGGTTGATGGTTCTGCCATTTGTGTTGGTTCTCAGAATCACTGCTCTGATACCATGTAGAAATGATGAACCTGTTGGTTCTGATCTTTGGAAAGTGATGAGCTTCAGAGATGATGAACCTTTCTGGTTCTGATCTGTTATTGAAAATAAAATTATGTTTGTTTACAATGAGGGATGATGTATATATACAAATGATTCTAACGGTTGCCTATGATCTCCTATGAATCCAACGGATGCCTACTTATAGCCTGAAATCGTTTTTTACCAGAAATGGTTAGACACCCACTGTGTTTGGGAAAGTCTCTGTTCTGCTTCCCTCTTTTGCCTATGATGAAGATTTTCTTCTGAGGCTGCAGCTTTTCCTTCTTCAACAATATCAATCTCCATATGTTTTTAGTAGTTGTGTCCAACCTATCTTACCTTTTGATAACAAGAATTCATATCAATTCTGTAATTCTTCTATTAGTAATTGTACTCTCAGTAAAAGTCAGAAATGTCTTAGTTCTGATATGTCAACTTTTACAGATTTTACTATGTGTAAACTTTCTTCATGTAAAAGTTCTTCTAGTAATAATAAAGACTAGTTGGTTCATGACTTTGTTTCATCCTCTTCACTTAAATTTGATATGAATAACTCTTAGTCTCTAAGCATAAACACTGGAAAGTCAACTGCTTCACACACATCAATTACTAATAATGTGAATGTAAAAAATTCTTAGACATGTTCTTCACTCTGAAAACATACAAGTTTAACACCATCAAGTACTTTTTTGCACTTCCTGTCAAAGGGGTAAAAATCACACCTTACCTTTCCCTCTCTAAAAAATCATACCTTAAAATCCTAGAACTTATCTATACTAAGGGTCCAGCACCAAAGGCATCTAATGAAGGTTTTTAAAATTATATAAGTTTTTTGGATGATTTTAGCAAGTTTACTTGGATCTATCCTCTCAACCTCAAGTCTGAGGCCTTACAAACTTTCAAAGTTTTCAAACTCCTTATAGAAAAATAGTTTGACACTCACATTAAGACTCTCCAAATCAGATTGGGGAGGTGAGTTTAGATCTTTTATCTCGTTTCTGTAAGATAATGTGATTTAATTTAGACACTCATGTCCAGAGATGTGTCTATGCTTCCTTTCTATAAACCCATTTTGTTGATATATATATCAGCAAAATGGTCTATAGAAAGGAAACATAGACACATCTCTAAAATGTGAATAACTTCGCTAGCTCAAGCATCATGCCTATAGAGTTTTGGTGCGAGGCCTTTCAAACATATGTTCACCTTATAAATAGACTTCATACACATGTTCGATTTCACGTTACCAAAAGCTACTAAACCAAAAACTTGTATATACCATTCTTAAAACATTTGGGTGTGCTTGTTTTCCTCACCTTAGGTCATTCAATTCACATAAGGTTGACTTTCACACTAATTTATGCATTTTTTGGGTTATTCTATCAATCATAAAGGCTATAAATGTTTACACTCTTTTGAAAAAAAAATTATAACCAAAAATGTCANTTATAACCAAAAATGTCATTTNACATAGACACATCTCTAAAATGTGAATAACTTCGCTAGCTCAAGCATCATGCCTATAGAGTTTTGGTGCGAGGCCTTTCAAACATATGTTCACCTTATAAATAGACTTCATACACATGTTCGATTTCACGTTACCAAAAGCTACTAAACCAAAAACTTGTATATACCATTCTTAAAACATTTGGGTGTGCTTGTTTTCCTCACCTTAGGTCATTCAATTCACATAAGGTTGACTTTCACACTAATTTATGCATTTTTTGGGTTATTCTATCAATCATAAAGGCTATAAATGTTTACACTCTTTTGAAAAAAAAATTATAACCAAAAATGTCAATTTTTATGAGTCCTCTTTTCATTTCTAGCAATTGTTTATAAAGCATGCTATGCCTACTTCACCTCATATGACTCATCACGCTTCTTGGTCTTCTAGTTTTCCTGTTATGATAGTAAATGTCATGACCATAAATCATAACTCATATGTCAACAGTGGTCCATATTTGAATACTAGTGTAGCAGATATACCTATTTCTTCAAATTCCTCACAATAGTTTGCAGGTGAAAATGATACAAATCAAGCAGAATCTGAAGTTATCATACCCTTTAAACCACCTTCCGTAGCTCCCTTCCTAACCATTGGTCTAAAACCATATCAGTGATACTAAAAAAACATAAAATCCTTTAAATTCACCCACTCAAATTCCTAATTCAAGCCATCCCATGATTAGCAGGTCTAGATTTGGTATATCCAAACCAAAAGCCTATCTTACTACCAAACATCCTCTATCTATTACTTATGAGACACTACTAGAATATTACCTTTTCTCTGTGATTTTGTATCAATGGAAAAAAGACCGCTATGAAACTAATTAAAATGAATGGTTTTGTACGTTGTCTAAAACCACCAGTAAAAAATTATCATTTCTCGGTGGGCTTCTTTCAATAGCGGTTTTTAACTGTGGATATAGATTTTTCTTTTTCTTTTTAAATTTGAAATTTTATTCCTAATGTTTAAATAAATAACCGCCGATAAAGGTTATACAATTTTTAAAAAGGAAACAACACCGTTGTTCCTTTATTTTTCAGGCCAAATAACACTATTTTTTTACAGTTATTTAACCCCTAAGCCCCACAAGAGGTTTTCCATGATCAGCATACCTCATACGCGCGTCCGCATACACACTCTTTCTCTGTGTGTGAAAATCCTCCCTTAGGCACCTATTTTTGTTGGACTCTTTCTCTCTCTCTCTCCCCCTCTCTTTATTTATCTGTCTATCTCTATCTATATCTCTCACGATCTTGCTCTCATTCTATCTATCACTACCTCTGGCCCCTTTATTTATCCATGTTTTTTCCTATTTCATGTCGCGAGTATACATTAAGTAGATAAAGTTTTTTTCCTAGTCTAGTTAACTTGATTTGGATGAGACTTTTATCCTGAGCAACATAGTTGTTTCGACTATTATGTCTGGCATTGTATCCCTTCCAACTTTTACTAACCCAAGCTTGTCATCCTAAGTTGGAGTGGGTCTTAAAGTTCCTTGATCATTTTCACTGGGTATGATTTTGTTCAACGGGTTGTCCTCTTTATAGGTCGGGGGTCTTAGAGACCTACCATGACCTTTTTGAAGCCTTTGAGTGTGCTCCAATTCAGGAGGTCTGGTCGAGCGAACCTTCCTTTCATTGGAGGTTTACCTTTGACCTTTGGTCAAGCATGCCTTCTCCTAGTTGAGCTTTTTCCTAGTTTGGCGATCTACAAAGCAAGTTGAATTCATTTGATTCTTGGCCATAGGGCCTTTCCTTTATCACCTATCCAGGCTTTCTTATTCTGGGTAAATCTTCGAGCTAAAGCACTCATCAAAGGCCCTTATCCTTATCTTTCGAGCTATGGTGCTCGGTAGATATCCTCATCTCTAGCGTCGAGATTGTATTGCCTAAGGCTTTCCCTTAACCCTGTCAGGCGGGCATGAATGCTCAATGGTAATTACTTTCATTCGTTTAGCCAGGCATGCCTGCTCTGCTATACCCATGTTCCCATCTATGAGCATGAGTGCTTGGAATGCATCTTTCGTTGATATATAGATAGGTGTGCCTACTTTTGGCTAGACCCATAAATCCTGCCTGACGATTTGGGGGCTCGGCAACATCACATGTTTCCTTGATGTCTAGCCAGACGTGTCCGCTCTGGATTGATCCTTGAATCTCATCTGTGAGCATAGTGAGCGACAAACATATTTCTTTGATGTCTCGTCAAGCGTGCCTGCTTTAGTTAGAGACTTGAATCTCGTATGTGAGTATGAGTACATGACAGACATAACTTTTTACCTTGATGTTTAGCTATGCGTGCCTACTCTGGCTAGACCCTTCAATCGCGTCTGTGAGCATGAATGCTCGACATACATCAATTTTTTCCTTGATGTCTAGCCAGACGTGCCTGCTCTGATTAGACCCTCAAATCCTATCTGCAAGTATGAGTGCTCGACATACATTTTTTCTTGATATCTAGCCAGGCGTGCATGCTCTAGCTAGACCCTTCCATCCTGTCTGTGAGCGTGAGTGCTCGACAGACATCGATTTTCGCATTGATGTCTAGCCAGGCGTGCCTTCTCTGGCTCGACACTCGAATCTCATCAGCGAGCATGAGTGCTTGGCATACATCTTTCCTTGATGTCTAGCCAAGCGTGTCTTCTCTAAGTAGACCCTTGAATCCTGTCTACAAGCATGAGTGCTTGACATTCATATTTCCTTGATGTCTAATCAGGCGTGCCTCCTCTGGCTAGACCCTCGAATCTCATTTGCGAGTATGAGTACTCGACATACATATTTCCTTGCTTCCTAGCCGAGCATGCCTACTTTGGCTAGACCATTGAATCCTATCTGTGACCCTGACTGATGGGCTCGAGCATCGCGTCAGTCATCACTTTTTAATCACGATTGGTGGGCTTGAGCACCACACCAGTAATCACTTTTTAATACCGACTAGCGGGCTAGAGCACCGCGCCAATCATCATTTTTTAATCTCGACTGGCATGCTCGAGCACCGCGCCAGTCATCAATTTTTTATTCCGATTGGTGGGCTAGAGCACCACACCATTCACCACTCCCATCGATCGTCATAAAAGAGTCCATCCTTGGATATTTGTAAGGTAGCCAGAAAATCAATAGAAAATATTTCTACAACATGTTTATTTCTCCATAAAAGCATATTAGCTAAAAAGGAACTTATAAGAGATAAATCTTAATAAGAAGAATGTTTGAGTAGAAAAAGAAAACATCATATCTGACCAATGTCTATGAGTACATGATGTTCGTCCTCCGTTACACCGAGGTGGAGGGTCGAAAACATCCGAGCTTTTGTTTCTCGAGCCGCTGCTCTCCTTCTTTTGTCTTAGCTTGGTGTGTCCTTGGATGGGTAGATGTAACAGATCATGAATCCATTTTATTTTACCTCTATCACTATATCTTTGTTAGTGCCGTCTATAATTAGAATGACTGATGAATTAAAGTAAATTGGTCTTTTTTCTTATCTTGCAAAAATGAAGTGTGACGACGTACACGCTTCCCTTTACTCCAACACAAAGGTGACAAAGTAGTCAATATTGGAATCTAGAATGGAAACCTTACAAATTATTTCTTGAGCAAAGGAGCTGAGTATAGTAAAGTTGACAATGGTCAAACTTTGAGATCCACATTTTGCTATGGGAATACATTGATTTATCTTGAACCTCCTCTTCTAGATGCTCTAGCGGGAGAATGATTGACCCTTCCAATCTTTCAAGTTCCTTCCTAGGATGGCTCCTTGGGCGGTATACCAACTATGGGCTCATTTCCTGTGGGTTCATCCACTTAATGTAGGGGCTTGGGAGGAACACGCCTGTGTATCCCTCTGTGAAAATCTTGGTTCTATTGAATATTGGAGCAAGGGGTCTCGTGATCGTCCTTACCCTCTCTCTAAGGCTTCATGTCCTGGTTTTGTTCATGAGCCCATATCAGTTTTGGCACGGCCTTCGTCCTTCCGTTTCACCTGAATCTGGACGTGGGAGCGAAGAGCTTCCTTGCCCAGATCCACACTTTATGGTGAAATGTCTTAAAAATAGTCAAATATTTAATTAAATATAAAAGATGTTCATAGTTGGTTCAGTGGTTAAATGATCAGTATTATAAAAGATAAATAATAAATATGTAAAGATAATTATTGATTAAATATGTTAAGATCATTATTATAAATTTATAATACGTTAGGTTTAGGAGTGTTATAAGTTCACATCTAATAAGTTTGTAACAATAGTAAAATTAATGTCTAAATATAATAAAGTAGTGGTGGCCGGAGTTCATTCTAATTTTGATAAATTTAAGTGGTGTATGTCTAATTTTGATAACTTTAAAAGGTGTAAATCATAAAAGAAAATTAAATGTTATAAAAATATTCAAATCTTTAATTAAATATTAAAGATGTTCATTTTTGTTACACAAATTTAGTTGGTTGAGTGATTCAATGATCATGTGTGAACCCTTGGGACAATGGTCAAATCCCATTAAATCCTAGATGTATTTATTCGTGTAACACGTTTTTCCTTTGGCTATGTTGGAGCTTTGCAGAATTGTCGGTGGCCAAAAAGAGTACCAAGGAGTAGGGTGGAAGGTGTCTCACTAATATTTTCCTTCATCTTTCGCGGCTGTTTACCTACTACCCCCGGAGGATCATTTAGGGGCCTTTGCCTTCATTCACTCTCTGACGGCTTAGTTCTCCTCCTTCGTCTTTCAAGGATGACCCCAACCAGAACGTTACAAAGGGGAAGTTTGATCATCCAAAGCCTACTTTTTTTTGGTCCCGGTTTCCTTAGGGAGTGATAATTCCTCTAGGTTAGGGCATCACCTCGCCCTTCCCAATATAGCCTTCCTCCAGGGTTCCTCGAGTGCGTGATGACACTAACGACGAACCTTTAAGTCGCGGGGGAGGATCATTTCCACACAAGAGACCATTATGGCTTAATTGGTGACTGATATCCCTTTCCTCCCTGTCCTGGTTACCTCATAGGTTGAAACCACCATATTCTTCTCCCTTCGCCATATAATCATTATGATGGTAGAAGGTCCTAATTCTGTTAGAGGAAGGGGTTAGTCCTCTCTCTCATCCCGAATTTCATCGGCGTAAGGTTCCCAACTCATCCTCTTTTTATAGGAGAGAACGGGCTTCAAATACTTTAAACATGAATGACTTTACAATCTTTCTCGCAGATGGCGCTAATTATTTCAGTCAAAAACTTCAATAGTATGAATAATTGAATGCTTGTCTCCTGTGTTAAGTGTTGACATCCTCTTAACTTGAGGAGTCTATAATGATGAGGTTATGTGTGTCCTACCCTCAAGCTAAAACTTATTACGGCCTCAATGTCTGCAAAAGATAAACAAAGAGCTCTAAGACGAAGATAAGTTGAGATGGTTTCCTCATCGAAGAACCTCTTATGCTTAAGTCAGTTTTTGTTTGATATTTGTGCATGATTTCCTTAGGGGAGAGAATGCATACTCCTTATGTTTATCGGTAGATGTATTTATACCTGAGTCTTTAGGTGGGAGGAAGTGTGTCGAAGAAGCCTCTCGGAAGCGTGCTAGAGAAACTTCACAAGACACGATGCTTGTCTTCAATTAGAGAAAACACTCATAACAGATATGAAAAATGATACATAAAATAATATTCATATATGAAAAAATAAAATAACTTCCACTAAAGCAAATTGTGCAATAATGTTACATTTTCCCATTTGTTCAGTAATATTTACATTTCTTAGTAACGTTGCATTCTCGAAAGGAACATCGCTTACCGTAATTTTATTTTTCTGATATTTATTTTTACTTTAAATATACGAAAGAAAAGAGTTTCATTTTTGTGCTCATATGTCATCTAATGAAAATAAAATAATTTCTACAGTAACTTACTAACCTTTAATATTTTTATGTATTTAAAATTTTCTAATTGTGCAATACATTATGATATTATGCATAATAAAATGGTATACCACGTGCCCATTTTAGTGCATTGTGAAATATCACTATATGAATTAATTAAATCCTTACTTGAACAGTTAAAATTTAGTTTTAATTCATGTTAGGGTAGGAGCCAATAAAGGCCGGAGAGCATGGTTCCCTGCTCCCGCCCACCTATTTAGTTTTCTAGGTTGTTTCTTTAGTTTCTAGCTTGTTAGGACTTAGGACTTAGAGTGCGCCCCTTTAGTTTGATAGCGAGAATAAACAATTTTTAGATTAAATTATTAAAATATAATTATATATATCTAAAAAATTAAGATTAATATGTTTGTTAGACAAAAGTTAACCATTAATTTAATCATATCTACAAAAATGTTCTATGTGTAGATTTAATCTAATGCATTGTAACAGCAACTTAAATCACTGCAATAAAATCGAGTTTAGATAACCGTGAAAAACTGTTATTACGATTTTGCTATTTAGATTTCAAATTTTAATAATCATCTAGAAATTGGACACAAACATTTTCAACCTCCAGGGATAAGCTATCTTTTCAGGTAAGGAGTACATGTTAGGTCTACGTTTAGGGGTGACATTGTTTTTAAGATAGCTGTAAAAGATAAATCCAAACTCATGCAAAAACCTTTAATTTAATATTTTCTCATTAGCCAATACATGTTCAATGCCTTCCTAATAATTTGCTGCTTCGGGGAACATTTGTTCAACATTCACGCTAATTTTATATACTTAAAAAGTGATATTTCAATTTTCAAATCAAAAAACAGTTCCGAAATTTCTTGCTATTTCCCTGTAATATCTCGAACCATATCAAAAAATGTTTTTCTTTAAAAAACACTAGGAAAATATCCGTTTTCAGTTACTTTTTTTTATGAAAAAAGTTTCAGTTTCAAAAACTCGCTAAAATTATCATTTTCCAATTATTTTCTTAGTTACTTAAAAAATTTCAATTTCTTTAAAGATAACACTAGTCTTTTACTCATCCAAAATTCCAACAATAGTTTATAAAAATTGAAGGAATTTTATTCAAAAATAAAAATATTAATAAATCACCAAAATTAAATTCGAAAACCACATCCACACTTTTTCTAGCAAACTAATTAAGGTTTCATAACGAACAAAAATTATTAAACTTGTAATCCGATGATTTTTACTTTGTGAAAAGACGTGCAGAATAATTTTTATCATTACTATTATTTTGAAAACTAAATTGAACGTTAATCGATGTATGTAATTTATGTTTGCTGCAGCATAAAACTATACTTGGTTATACTAAAATATATTTTATATTCAAAAACTAGAATTTTTTTTTATTGTTATTATTTGGACAACTAAATTGAACGTTACCAGATGTATGTAACTTTTTATTTGTTACAACTCAAAACTATACTAGTTTATATTAAATAGTTAACCCAAAAAGAAACTTCGGTTCTCCCTTGAACGGAATGACACATTGTGTTATAGGAGTGTTCAAAACTGAACTGAATTGGTCGAGCCAAACTGAAAATGATCTGTTCAGTCGGTTCTTTATGTGTGTTCAGTTCGAGAAAATCGTTGAATAAAAATTTTGATGGTTTTCGAACCGAATCAAATCAAAACTTTAATTTTATATTTATTTTTTTAATAATATCGTTTAAAAATTATTTAGAAAATTATTTTTAATTAATAATACCGACCCAAATCAAAACTCATAGTTATACTAGACTCAATTCGGTTTGATTTTTATATATCCACGGCTCAGTTCAATTTTGTGGCCGAACCAAAATTTTGGTCCGGTTCAGGTTTTCACCAAAAAAATTGGCGGAACTGTGAGCACTCTTATTGAGCTAAACCTTCTTACACTTGTCACTTGATGCACAATCAAAATGAACAATGCTACTGATTTAGTTGTTGGCTTTTTGTTTCGTTGATTACTGAAGAAGGCGTGTGTCATGTCTGAGGAATATTAAAATCTCACATTAACTATAAATGAAACATGAGACTTGCATATAAGACGAAATGAAACTTGAAACTAAGAGATGTCATTTGAGTTGGGGAACAAGATAATAGAATGGAGGAAGTTACAACTTCAATCGTATGATAGAACGAAAAATCATCTCAACTGAATATCATTTAATCCAAAACTTTTAGTAATTTTATCCAGTCGATAATAATTAACCAAATAATATAATAACAATGTTCTTTTTGTCGGTTGGTTAATGTAAACTATTTTTTATCCTGACATTTGTTCAACAAAATTTAGAGTAAAGAACTCTAAACTTAAAATGTACACAAACAAATAAACAATTTACTTGCATTATACACACAATAAAAGACACCACAACACTTTTCAAAGTTCACTCACAATTGAAGTGAAATACGAATACACAACTCAATAGAAAGTTCACAACTCACACTCATGACACCACACTTAAACTAAGAATACAAAGACTTATTTTTTGAAGGATGTCTTTCTCTAATGCAAGGTTGGTAATTTATAGTCCTCACCATACAATCAACACCATACAAATATTAAATTGAAAAATAATCCTAGCCACACATTATTAGCACATTGTACACACTTTTCCTTAAAAATCTCTTTTCAACATCCTTCTATAATTTTCTAGTGCTCACCATTCTACACACTTCTAAAAATATTTTCCTTCCACATTTATTAAGAAGCTTCCATCGTTTTGAATTTAATAAAGTAGATTGGGCTTTTATTTTTCTTACACTGAATTCGAATTTGTAATGGTCTAGGGTGTTCTTCAACAATGTTACCAAATAAAAATCCAAAGGAATTTAGTTGTTTAGATTGCAAGGTTTTATTAATCATCAAGAAATTGGAGGACAAAAAAATTTCAACCTCTATAGGTCTAGCTTTATTGGTGACATCACATATAACTTATGTATAGAATTATCATCCAAATTCTTGCAAGGTTCAAGATAATATAAATTACCTCAGTTAATATTAATTATTTTCAAATAAATGATTAATTACATGTTTTACTTTTTTCACAATATTGTAACCATTCTTAAATTATCCTTTACGTAAAGAATAATTAAATATTTTAAACTATTTTCATCTTATATCTTTGTTTATTAGATTGTTTTAATATTTTTCTAAATAATTAATTGCATAACTCAAGGGAGGATCCGAAGGCAAGGGCCACATGCCTCCTGAAAATTTTCTTTTCAACTCATATTTATTTGCATATATTGACTTTAAGAAACTATACCCTTTGTGCCCTTGGTGGGCCTTCTTATTTCTTGCATAGGCCATAAGTTAAAGCCTAACATTCTTAATATTTTTCACTTTTACTTTTGAGAGAATTGAATGGAATGACCTTAAAATTAAGTTTATGGGCAAAAAATGTCCATAAATTTAATAGTGTGTAAAAATGACCCATTTTTTTATGTACTTTCTTTTAAAACATATTATACCGAAAAACTCTACTTTCATTTTTTGTTTGTGTCGCCTTCTCTCTCTCTCTCTAATGAACACGCCCCTTGCTAGTTCAATTTCATTTATCTCATCAATAACACATATGGTTTACTTGTCATAATAACTTTTACTTACTATTATGTTGCATTCTAATATATCATATTTTTCATCATTCTCTTATCTTTGTTGAACGTCGGCCAAAAGATAGACATCAATTTCAGGTTTATAGTCAACCACCTTTGTAGATAAGCATAAAAAATATATTGGAACGACCCCCTCCTATGCAATTAATTTATTGATGATAAGTAAATATTTTGTTTACCTATTTCATATTGCCAAAATAATTTGTAAACTAAACCAAGAACAAAAAATATTTTTCAATGATTTCTATAGATTTATTGTAGATTGGACAAATTTTTTAAAGCAAGTTGAACAAGTTTTAGTAGAATTCGGAGATATAGCATAATCAAATATAAAAAAAATGATATGAAGTCACTCTTATTAGTTACAAAATAAGTGAAATGGTAAAATATTAAATTCATAACTAACTTAAAACTTTTTATACATAAAATTGACCATTTTTACATATACACATATGAATAGCCATACTTGCATATAAACTAATGAAAAATGACACTTATAATTTTATTCTATTCAAATAACTTTACAATATGTATAAGTAGCATTTTATTCTATTAGAAAAGCTTTTCAATATAATGTTAGGATTGTGCTCTAAAAGCACTAAAATTCTATTATATTGTATTATTGAGACATTTAATTCTGATTAATAATAAATAGTTATTCTTATATTATGTGCAATACATTCTTATAAAAGGTCTACACGCATAATAGTGCTTGGTTTATGGGTCCTATGGAATTTAGCTCATGAGAACAAAGCATTTAATCAAGAGTCATTTATGACTTGTAAATACTTAACTTCACAGTCTAGTGAATCTGGGCACTTTACTAATAGAAGACTGTAGTACATTAACTCTATTATGTAGAGTGACTTACCTTGGACACTATACGGAGTATCTAGTGTATTTGGAATGCATTGAAAGAACTAATGAGTCTGAGTTTCAGCAAAATACTATCAAATGAAAAAAATCATGACTTATTGCTATTATTTTATGCATGCTTTAAATCTTGAGAGAGTTATGAGCTCATATTCAATGATTTAGTTGTTTTGATCTACTAAGAATGAGACTCTATGAGTCAAAATATTTTGTATGTTGGATGGCTGAGTTATTACATAGTGAGTCCATAGATTCTTAATAGCATAATCCATAGACACTTTTAATTAAGTGACATAGTACCTCTTAGGTAATTTATTTATGTGATCATAGTAAACTAAGCGTTTAATATCTCTCGTGGAGTACTAGAGATTTGATAATTTTACTTTATGCTTCAACTATGAAAATTATTATAGATGACCAGTAGAATGAATTTGGAACCTAAAAATATGAAGATGTGTTTAAATTTATAAAATCTTACAAGTAAGTAAATTCATTACTGATAAGTATATGACCAAGAGTCTTTTTTGAGACAGAATGACGTAGAGGTTTGTGACGTTAGTGTTGGAGTATATTACTTGAGTGGATAAGTGCAAGTCTAGGAGAGTGGTGGCTATGGTATAATGTCAATTTTATTGATGGATACTATAGATATGACTATGTTTATCTTATGCTTCTCGATTCTGAAACTTTTGAGAAATCAAATAGTTTAGAATGAAACTCGAGAAGACATTGGAGATACAAACTATGTCTCTTCAATTTTATTGAAGAAGTAAATACCTCTTAATGACCTTCACCGACTACAAGGTGAATATCGAGATTGTATTCCAGTTTGTTACATCTGGGTCACCCAGAGAATAATGTAACAATAAGGAGTGATATTTTCTTTTAACATGATAAGATCTATGTGTAATTATTTAACTTGACCTTTTTCTTTTTGAGGATTAGCTTTATAGATTACGTATTTTGAATCTAACATCATTTATGGAAGTTCCTGAAACACCATAAGAATTATGAAATGTTTGTAAACCTAATTTGCATAACCTTCATATATGTGAATGTCTAGCACACGTGCTAAAAGAGAATGTTGTCAAGCTAGATGGTAGATCAAAATAAAATATAACTATAGGCTATGCAAAAAGTAATGTGGATTATTTATTTTTATAGTACCAAGAATAAGAAGTGTTTATAAGTATAAACATTGTATTCTTGGAAGAAGATTATATTTCAAAAGGAATATCTAGACGCAACACAAACTTAGAAGAAGTTCTAATAGTACGTGTGTCACGCAATCTAGTTTGATAATAGATAAGTCCAGAAGTTAGTGAGAATCCAGTTAGTCAAGAGAATAAGAATGAAATACTTCCTAGTAGTACATAACATTTTTGTAGTGGGAGCGTTTCTCATTCATATGAGAAGTAAATGTTTCCAGGAGAGTATGATATGGTAATCTTGATGGAACATAAGATAGACCCCAATCACTGCATCGTAGTGGGAGGGGATCAAACCCAATTAAGAGATTCATGTTCAAGTGAAAGACTTTCGAGTCCATCTCATAGGAACATGACTCAGATCCCAGAAACTGCATAGAGGTTGTAAATGATGCAAAGCAAATCATTGGCTTCAAGCAATTAAATTTGAAAATGATTCCATTAATTTTAATGGAGTATGGAATCTTGTAGAAGCTCCTAAAGAATTGGGTGTTCAAGATTTACGAGCGGAAGCGAGAAAAAGGTGCAAGGTCAAGATCTCCAAGGCTAGACTTAGTGAGAAATGACTTACTTAGAGAGGGGATATTAAGTATAGCAGATCATTTTCACTCATAGTCATGCTTATGTCTATAAATATATTGTATCCTTTACATTTCATCTCTTTTATGGGTTTTTTGGCCAATGGATGTCAAGAACGATATCTTGTATGACGATCTTGAAATGAATATCTTTATGTCTCAATTTTTGGATTTGTCGCTAAAGGCTAGGAATTATGATATACATGATGCATTAGTTCATTTACGGATTATGCATGCATTAAAGACTTAGAACATTATGTTGCTCATGTAATCAAGTTTTGATTTTGATCAAGATCACAATGAGGCATTTCAGTACAAAAGAAAGGAAGGAAACATAATGATTTTCTTGGTGTTTTATGTAGATGACATTTTGTCATCAAGAATGATATAGAATTAATTGTCACCGGTAAAACTACGTTTGTCTGAATTTATGATATCAAAAACTTTAGAAAAGTGGTCTTCATTCTAAGAATTAAGATGCTGTGTAGGTGTACAATGATGGATTCCAAGAAAGGTCTTGTTACCCTTTTAGGTTTGAAACTTATATATTCTATCAGTGTTTTATGACATATGATGAAATATATAACATGAAAACAATTCCCTTATTTTTGGTAGTGTGAAGTCTTAAGTATGTTATATTATATACTAGATGTATCTTTCACAGTAGGCTTAGTCAGCAGATATCAATTAAATCCTAGAGGATTTCACTGGATGGTTTTGAAGCATACACTCAAGTATTTTAGGAGAACGAGAGATTATGTGTTTTACTATCATAGTGAGAATCTCATACCAGTTCGGTATGTGGATTAAGATTTTTAATTAGATTACTTTAGCGGTAGAACCTATCAGACCAGTTTATGAAGACTTTAGCCATAAAAGCCTTTGGGTCACGTGTAAAGAACATAAGGGTTAAGCTGGTTGTAAACGTGCTTTAGGGCATGTGAGAGATTGTTAGGCTTGTGCCCTAAAAACACTGAAATTCTATTATATTATATTATTGAGGCATTTAATTCTGATTAATAATAAAGAGTTTATTTTTATATTATGTGCAATACATTCTTGTAAAAAGCCCACAAGCATAATAGTATTTGGTTTATGAGTCCTATGAAGTTTAGCTGATGAGAACAAGGTATTTAACCAAGAATCATTTATGACTTGTAAGTACTTAATTTCACAGTCTAGTGAAGCTGAGCACTTTGCTAAGAAAATATTGTAGTACATTAACTCTATTATGTAGAGTGGCTTACCTTAGTCACTAGGTGGAATATCTAGTTAATGTACTAGTATATTTGGAATGCATTAAAAAGACTAATGAGTCTGATTTTCAGCAAAGTACTATCAAATGAAAATAATGACTCATTGCTATTATTTTATGCATGCTCTCAATCTTGAGAGAGTTATGAGCTCATGTTTAATGTCTTAGTTGTTTTGATCTACTAAGGATGAGACTCTATGAGTCAATATATTTCGTATGTTGGATGACTGTGAGTCCATAGATTCTCAATAGTAGAATTCATAGACACTTCTAGTTAAGTGACATAGTAAGTCTTGGGTAATTCATTTATGTGGTCATAGTAAACTAAGCGCTTAATTTCTCTCGTGGAGTACTAGAGATTTGATAATTTTACTTGAGGCATCAAGTATGAAATTATCATAGCTGACCGGTAGAATGAATTTGGAACCTAAGGATGCGAAGATGTGTATAAATATTAGGTCGATAGTAATTAACATAATTATATACGGTACTATTATTATGGAGGGGCATTACATAATGAATAATAGGTCAATGATAGTTACGTCGAGTAATATAAAATATATTTAGAGTTCAATTATGATTTTATAGTGGAGTTAATCATAATTAATAATTAATAAATTTGATTATGGATTTAATCGATAGAGTTCATTAATTATGTAGTCAAATGTATTTTTATCTTTATGGTCCCCTTACTAGCTTCGAATTTGAGTTACGTAGTGTTGGGACTTGTTTGATAAATAACTGATTTAACATGGATACCCTATAGTCAACCAAATAATCTAAAAACTGACTCAGACTTTAATCTTAAAAGGCCAAAGATAATTTAAAATTTATTTATTTAATTAATTAAATTTATTAAAAGAAAAATAATAAAGTAATAAACGATTGGAAATGAAATTCCCAATTGTTGTAGTCTTTTTGAATGGGTGTCAAACCCATTCACAAAGGGTTGTTTTCTTATTAAGTTATATAACTTAAAAAAATAGTTTTTGGTCTTAACAGAATACGAAAATGTTATTCATTGCTGAACTCTTTGGTTTTGAGAAAAAAGATGAGTTAATTTTTTATTTAATTTTATTTGAGTGTCCACCCGCTCGTGATTTTGATTAACAGTTCGAAATGTTATGAGGTTTCGTTTTCAATCGTCACGCTTCAATATGTATTTTTCCTAATGCATTTTTAAAAAGGTTGTTTCTTGAATAATTTCAAGATCCTGTATTTTTCGCTAAGTTGATTCCTTAATATACATAGATAACAAAATTTATAACATTATAGTGAATACCAAACATTATAGTGAATACCAAACAATTATTGTAAGGATATATATCTTTCCGTTGATATAAGATTCATCATGCAGTTGGCTCCCAGTCAATGCCATTTAATTTCTGAATTGAAGGTTCTACATAATCCACTTTCTTAAGCAGCCTCCATGAGAATCGTCAAAACTTTTTCTCATGAGCTCTAAATCAAGTTCTGTAAAATTCTTCAAATAGTAGACATCTACGTCTTTCTCATGATATGTTATATGCTATGTAAGTCTGCTTAATTCAGTTAAAAAATTAAATTTAAAAGACGTAATTAAGTTTACTTTCCTGTACGAAGACTACCATACTTTTGATCTGGAGCCCAACTTGAATTCTGTAAAATTCTCTATGAAGCAGACTTCCATATCTTTATAATCATGTGACTTGCCATGTAATTTTTCTTCCAGCTTTTTTTGTTTCAGTTTTTATTTCCACTCTCGTTGTCGGGACGTTACCGTTCTCATTGTTTGTACATCTTTTATTGTCTCATAAAGTCAATTTGAAGGGTTATCAAGCGTAGCCTTCCATTCTAAAAATTTGAATGTCTATCTCTTTGGTTTTCCTGTTCTGTAATGAAGCTGAAGTGGCCACTTTCCTATTCTGAAGTGACAACTTTCTTGATTGAAGTAAACATGATTTTTTTTTCTTTTTTTTCTCTGAAATTTCTGCTCTGGAATTCTTTCCTTAAAATTTTTTTATAATGAATTTCTATTCTGAAATTATTTCAAAATTCTATTGTAAAATTCGAATACTCTTAAAGTTCTAGCTTTTTCTTATCTGAAGCGTTGAAGCTTCTTTGTTCTGAATTTCTGACTTCTACTTTCTGTTCTGAAGCTTTGACTTCAACTTTTCTTCTTTGAAACTTTGACTTCAGCTTTTCTGTTCTGAAACTATAACTTCAACTTTTTTGTTCTGAAACTTTGACTTCAACTTTTCTGTTTTGAAGCTCTGATTTCAGCTTTTTTGTTCTGAAACTCTGACTTCGACTGTTATGAAACTTTGACTTCAAATTTTTGTTCAGAAGCCTTTTTTAGCTTTCTGATATGAGCTATTCTGATCTACACTTTCATAGCCCTTCTGGTCTAAGCTTTATGAGCTTTTTTTATCTGAGTTTTCTGAGTTTTTCTCATCTGAACTTTCTGAGCTCTTCTAGTCTGCGCTTTATGAGCTCTTCTGGTCTGAGCTTTATAAGCTATTCTGATATGAGTTTTCTGAGTTTTTCTGATATGAGCTTTCTGAGCTCTTCTTTTCTTATCTGTTTTGATTTTTTTAGCTCATCCTTCCTTCAAATAGATTTCTTTTCTGATCTCCTTCTTCTATTTTTTAATTGTTCATTTATGAACTTTAGATTGTGGGTATTATTATTGTGATCTTCCGTTAAAGCGATTGTGTTGCTATTGATAGGAATCCCGATTTTAGTGTATTCTTTTTTGTTGATCTCTGATTTTGACGGAGCTATATAGAGAATTGAAAAGCTGCTTGTGATATTTATGATGTCTAAACCTCCATCCATAATTTTCTTTGTCCTGTATATGGAGAAAGAGAAAAAGAGAAAAAGAGAGAAAATCTCCAAGAGATATATTTTTTATTTATTGTTTTTGGCTGAATAATTATTTGATAATTCTTCTCTCATAAGTTTTGCCTCATTTAATGATAAAAATAATCTATTTTGAGAAAAATCGGTATATTATTTTCATTGCAATTCAGGAACTAAACACAAAATCATATTTTTACTTATTCTGATTCTCATCATATTCATGAAGTTCTTGCTTTTCAATCAAGTTAAAGAAATTGCAGAATTTCTACTTTACTCAAAATAGGTAGAGGAAAAACTACTACATCTCGACTATACAAATACTTGATTAGATTTTTTTATTGAATTTTGACAAAATTAAAAGTATATGTCGATGAAGCATTTTAATTAAAGATGTGAGGAACGAGTTTACCATTCTTCGCATACATTTCCGATTTCGTACTCATTGACATTTCTGTTTCTACTTCTGTTTTGAGTTTCCATCCCGTTGTCTTTTTCGTTCCTGCTTTCGTTTCAACTTTTACTTTCATTTCTGCATCCCCTTCCGTTGTTGAGAGGGCGTCTGATTTGATTTTGAGCAATTTAGAAATGAATTCTCGAGTTTTTTCTCACTCTCAATGAAAGAAGTAAAATGTAAATGAATGATTTAGTTTGGGAAACCCTTTATGAAAGAATAACAAAGATAATAGTTTAGAGAGAGAATGCGAGAATGAATACACTATGATTTACGTGGAAAACTCTTAAAGGGAAGAAAAATCACGGGAAGAACTATGATATTCTCTTATATTTTGTGGAGTTATATGTCTCTTAGCTCTGTGTTGTTCTTCTTTGTATGTTGTTACATATGCCTATATTTATAGGTTTTCAATCAGTCACACAGAATTTGATACAGTTTATCTAATTCCATATGAAAATATGATCAAGAAAATATTTTCTGAGATCTACCTTATCAACAATAACAACCAAGTAAATCTTGACTGTCTGATCAATCTAATGATCTTGATTTAGCTTCTCTTTCGATTGCCACGTTAGTAATCCATGTATTTTCATCTGATTGGTCTGTTCTCTATAATCGCCTATATGATTCTACGGTTTTCGCTCTATCTTCTCCTTGATAGAGTTTTCGGTCTAGATCTTGTAACTTGTCATGTGAAATTTTGACTGTACAAATATCTCAAACTATATATAAAAAGGATAAAAAAAATTTATGGCCATTTTCCTGTAAATTTCTGATTTTTTCACAAAAAAAATGATTAAAACTCAAGCTTTAATATCCGTTATGTTACTTTTTTCACAAAAACTCAAGCCAAAGTATCAGATTCAATTCTTAGTCGCTTGGCATTTTTAATTTTTTCTAAAGATAACATGAGTGTTTCAATCATCCAAAATTCTAGGAATATTTTANAATGATTAAAACTCAAGCTTTAATATCCGTTATGAGTTTTTTCACAAAAACTCAAGCCAAAGTATCAGATTCAATTCTTAGTCGCTTGGCATTTTTAATTTTTTCTAAAGATAACATGAGTGTTTCAATCATCCAAAATTCTAGGAATATTTTATAAAATTGGAGGAAATAAAAATATTAATAAACCACCATAAAGAGAATATATAATTAAAAACATAATTACTAAAACTCATGATTTTGTCCGTTCAACATCTTAATTGTTAATTGAAAAGCAAGATCGTAATGAGAACAAAAGTAACACTAATTAAAACCTAACTAGAACCCTAAATAAAAGTCCAAACTTTAAAAAATTCCGACAAAAACTCACAAAATCAAATTCAAAACCCTGAAATCCCGTAAAAAAAAAAAGAAAATTACATTTTCTTAATTATTTCAATCGTCAAACACCTTGTTCAGCTGATCATATATCCTTGCATCAACAACATTATGATTGTCTTTCTCCTTGACATACTTACTCCAATGAGGATGATTCTCCCAAACAAGAGCCATTTCTTCAATAGGAACGCCCTTAGTCTCAGGCAAAAACTTGTAAATGAAAAGGCTCAATCAAAATAAACACAGCAAAGAAAATGAACAACCCAAACTTCAAATGGCAAAGCATTGCAGTGAAGACTTGAGCAATGGCAAATATGAAGATCATGTTGAGTGACACATTCCCATTAGAAGCTTATGCTCAGGGAGGACACTTCCCAATACATCAATCTTCTTCACCAATGCACTATTTCTTGGTTCTATCATTTTTATTCCTTCAATTACTGGATAAAAGATTGAGGTTACAAACAAATTAGAAGGAAAAATGTAAAAAAGAAATAAGATCCGGCAAGAAAAGAAGGAGTTACGAATGTTACGATCTTTCCTAGAAAATGTACTATATTTCCTTCTCCCTTTTTCTACACTTGTCTGACTTCTACCTAAGCTTGAATGACTGAGAAAAAAGAACACATTTTTGTTATTTTAAACCCTTTCAAGCAGAGAGATATAGAAGAACAATCTAATCGAAAGGATTTGCCACAATAAAAGACTAGAAAGATGTAAAAGAAAGACATAAGTCAGTTTTGAAAAGTCTAGATATGGGAAAATATGCTACAACAACATATAGAAACATGTAGCAAATTTCTTTAGGAACAAAAAGGGTGTAATCTCTGACATACGAAAAAGTATAAACAAAACACCAAAATGCAAAAGATAAATTCCAGCATTACTTTAATGAGACAGAGGAGAAGACCCCACAAAAAATGAAGCAAAATGTAAAGGAGAATTTCCTCACACTAGAAAAGAACAAGAATACTAAAGAGAGAGAGTTCTCAAGAGGAAGAAATACTGAATTGCTTTTGTTTTCCTTGATATCATTGATTTACAATTGACCTCTATTTATTGACCGTTGATTAGTTATATGATTGAGTTAAACTCCTCTAAATCAGATGAATCAATAGAATATTTTTTCTAAATTAAGCTTATCATAAACTTATCTATTTCCAACAAGTTCTTAAATATGAACCGTTGGATGGGGTACGATAGGATCTATGGCTCGAAAGAACCTTCCCACTTAGCCACAGTGGCAATCTACCTCTCTTGCATCTACTCACGTGGACTTCAGCTGAATTTTTCTGTACATTTGCCCCTATTGCAATTAATATCACGTAGTGAAATTAATTTGTAATATTTATACTTCCTGCCATAATCATTCATCATTACTCTTTGCCTCCTCTTTCGTGCACCATTTATTTTTCTGATATCCCCCTGTCGTTTCGTCTTCCCGTTCAGAGAATACACTACACGTGTCATTTTGATGAAACCCTTCACCTGTCCGCTTAGAGAATGTTTCACACGTGTCATATCGGAGTAACTTTTACGCGTGTCATTTCCGAGATACTCTTCCTATTCCCGTTTAAAGGATGCTCAGCATGAGCTACTCCTGAAAAACCTTTCATTTCCCGCTCAGAGGATACATTACACGTGTCGTTTGGGATCGACTCTTCATTTTCCCGTTCAGCGGATACAATGCGAGTGTCATTTTGGAGTGACTTACCGTTTACCTGCTTAAATGATGCGATACACGCGTCATTTCATTACTTGTCAACAATCACGTATTTTCCTGTCTTGTCACTCACATCCCCCAAATTACCAGTGTGAAAAGTCACTTCTCCATTATCTTCTATCCCTCGATTTCTTCGCTTTAGAAATAAACCATTCTTTACTTTCGTTTGAGATCTGTTTCTTATGTAAAGTCTTTTTCCCCTCTTCTTGCTTTCATCTTCCAGTTTCCTACTTTGTAAGTTCCTATCTTCATTCTTCTTCTTTCTTTTCTTTAGCCATGGAGAAATGGAACATTCCCGTACCCTCAGTGAGAAATCCAGAGGAGTTCAATTGGTTTATGGCTCGTTACCGAGAGTCTTTTCCTCCAGATTTCCTGTGTGTGTTAGGAAGGAGAGAATAAATTGTTATTTTGTGTAATCCCCCATACCAAATTACTCTTAACCCCATCGTCATAGCTCTAGGTCTCAAGTTTCCGTTTTCCTCTTTACTCTCCCAATTTTTTCACACAATAGATTTATCTCCCTCTCAACTTACTCCTAGCTCTTATAGGATCCTCTTAGTAATAGACGCCTTGAATAGGAGGTACCATTTTGTTTAGGGTTAGATGAACTCATCCACCACTATATAGTCAAATTCCGAGTTGACATTTATTATCTTGCTCCACATCCATAAGAAAGGAGAGGAAGTTTAATAATCGGGATTCTGAGGGTGATAAGGGTTGGGAGAGGATTACTCTTTTAATCGGTGGGAATTGGGGCGGTGATGGCCCCTGGACAATTCCCAAGAAATAGGTCATTTTCAACAAGCACCGGAGCTTCGGTTCTCTACCCCTTCCCGTTATTTATTTATTTATCTGTTGTTATCTAACGAGTGTTTTTCTTGGTTTTCTCTTTTCTTCAGCAAAGAAAAATCTGAAGCCTTATCTGTCTAAGGAATCCAGGGCAAGAATCACTGCTGCTTTCCATCTCTGAGGGCAAGAAAGAGATTGGAAGGTGCTCCTTAATCTCAACCCCTCTTCTGCTTCAATCCCTACTTCGACTTCAGGCCCGTCTTCATCTTCAACCTCAACAGCTGCCCCAGTGTTAACACGGTCTTCATAAGTTCCCACTTCCCCCTTTCACTCAGACTCTGATCATCCTAGTTCTAGCTCTTCGGATCACCAAGAGTTATTTGACCAAGCTTCAGCTGGTATCATAATGGGCAAGAGGTTGCATAGTATATTCATGGGTCTCGTATAGAAGAGGCCCCGCATTGATGCATCCAACTCTTCCCGTTTAGAGATCGCCGCTGGTGCTCCTGCTACTACTGATCCTGCTCTCCTTGAGTCACTTGTTGCTAGGATGGAGGCTCCCCCCAGATCTGATCTAGCTCTCCCAACAAATCACGTGCCATCATCTACCATGTCCGCTGTTGCACGATAGTTAGATGCCTCGTCTACAAATAGAGTGCAAGCGGCTCCTTCTTTTCCCTTTATTGTCAAATCATGTTTTCTACGGTTGTAAGTAAATTCTGCAACAAAATCTGCCACAACTTGGGCTTTATAGCGGTATGAGGGGCATACCGTATGTCATATACCTCGAGCTCTATTAACCATTTTGCAAGTCTTCCCGACACCTCATGCGAGTGTAGTAAACTTTTTATTGGAAATTATGTGACCACATTTATAGTGTGCTCCTGAAAATAATGTCTGAGTTTTCTTGCAACAACTATCAATGCGAGTATCAGCTTCTCCATTTTCCCGTATCTAGCTTCCGCAGCTGCAAAACTCTTGCTCACATAGTAAACTGGCTTTTGACACCCTTCTTCTATTATGACGAGTGCTGCACTAACTGTGGTTTTTGACACCGCGAGGTAAAGAGAGAGATCTTCCCCTAGTAAAGGCTTCGACAGTATTGGTGGCGAAGTCAAATACTCTTTTATTTTTTGTAAGGCATCTTCACACTCTTTATCCCACTGTTGTCTAGAATTCATTTTTAGCTTAGCAAAGAATGGTCTGCATTTGTCTGTGGATCTGGATATAAATCTATTCAAAGCCGCTAATTTTTCTATCAAGCTTTGGATCTCCTTTTTTGTCTGTGGTGACTTCAGGTTTATAATTGCTTTTATCTGATCTGGATTGATTTCAATTCCTCTGCTGTCATCAAATGCCCCAGAAATTTTCCTGCTGCCACTCCGAAAGTGCATTTTTCGGGGTTCAATTTCATATTGCTTTTTCTCAAAGTGGAGAATGCTTCTTCTAGATTGCGGATGTGGTCTTCTCTTCTTTCATCTTTTACGAGCATATCATCTAAATCTACTTCCATCATCTTCTCAATTTACTTCTCAAAGACTTTATTGACCAGTCTCTGGTATGTTGCTCCTGTATTTTTCAGACCGAAATGCATTACAGTATAGCAATATATTCCAAAATCAGTGATAAATGATGTTTTTTTCCTGATCTACATGGAATATTTTCACCTAATTATATCCGGAATAAGCATCCATGAAACTTAAGAGCTCCTCCTCAGAAGTAGCATCCACCATTTTATCGATCCTCAACAATGTATAGTTATCCTTTGTCCAAGATTTATTTAGATTTGTTAAGCCACACAAATTCTCCATTTCCCATTCTTTTTCTTCACCATTACGACGTTTGCTAGCCACTCTAAGTAACTGACTTCCCTGATGAACTTTACTTCGAGCAACTTCTCCACTTCTTGTTTTATTGTCGCCTTCCTCTTGGGAGAATACCATTTTTATGTCTAACAAAAGAATCAACATTCAGTTTATGACAAATTATTGATTCGTCAATACCTGGCATCTCAGCGGTAGTAGTGGCGAAAATGTCCACATTCTTTCTAAGAAATTTGATGAGTTCTCATTTTTCTGTTTCAGATAGTCTTGCTCCTACCGTGGTTGTTTTTGCTTCCCCTAGATCTACAAATTCAGTCTCGCTTCCGGCTTCATATCTCAGGTTGCTCTCACTCAGTTCATCCATATCTAATTGCTATTGGTAAGATTTTTCTTCTTCGCTCTCAAGAACAAGGAGATTGTCCCTTTTCATGGAGTCAAGCGCTGACATCGTGCAGCATCTAGCATATGCTTGATCCCCAAATATGATCCTCACTCCTTCCGGCGATGGATACTTCAATGTCTGATAAGGTGACTGTGCCTTAATGACGACAAAATCAGTGATGTGGTTGAATAGGTTAGCCCGTACCGGGAGTGATAAAATTCCTTCAGAGTATTACTACTCCGTTGAACCCTATGAGTGGTTGCCTCGTGCCATGCAACTTAGGGATATTTATTGTCATCTTCTCAAGCGTTGAGTGGTGGAGTATATTCACAGCACTTCCATCATCGATCAGTACTCTCAACAGTAAACAACTGCCAATCTGGATGGTTATCACAAGAGCATCATTGTGCTCGCCATGTGGGTTATCTTCCTCATCAAAGATAATCTGCACGCTATAACTTGCTTTCTTTTTGTCATCCTTCACTTCGAGGGTGGGCTTTTTGCAGTAAATTTTTCATCTCGTCCTTGTCATTACTTTTGATTTTGTTATGGCGATAACGGTTCCACTATTCTTAGTGGTTCTTCATCCTTAGGGCGCTGTTGTCTCTCATCCCTTTTTGGTTGGTCCCACCTTAAAACATACTCCTTCAAATGTCCTTGGTGGATGGGCTTCTCAATGTAGTCTTTTAGTTGGTAGCAGTCTCGAGTTTCATGACCGGCACTCCGATGGAAGTGACAGTATTTATCTTTGTCTCTCGGATCCAGCTCCTTTGTAATGAGATGAGGGCGTTTCAACCAAGGTTCTTCCTTGATGACTTCAAGGATTTGATTTACTGAGATAGTTAGTGGGGTGTATATCCTATCCCTGGGGTGGATTCCTCTAGCGAGCCTTAGCCGTTTCCCAAAGTCACCTTGCTTCTCAGAATGTTCAGATCCACACTTACTGTTCTCGTGCTACCGTCATCTTTGTGCTGCATAGGGTTCTGCTGCTCAATCAACTTTTGAATGCTTTTCTTTTCTTCTTCAATAGCTATGTACGTATGTTCCCTCAAGAATGTTTCTGCCATGGGAAGGGGCTTGTTTTTGGACAGATCTTCAAATAATTGGGAGTTGATGTCTAAGCCACGTCTGAATGCCAGTCTGACCACACAATCATCACAATTTTCCACCTTGGCCATCTCAATTTTGAAACGATGCGTATACTTCCCGCTTGGCCACAATGACAATCTACATCTCCTGCTTCTTATTGGTTGCATCTGCTCACGTGAATCTTCGACTGATTGTTTCCCAATACACAAAAGTTTAATATCAAACCATATAAAAATACGGTTTCAAAATTTTGGCTACATATTTTGCAGTAAATTTACAATATCTTTTTTATAAAAATATATATAGTTAAATTTCAAGCTTAATATCCGGCATCGGTTACTTTTTCATACAAAGAAAAAGTTTTCACACAAAATAAAAACGCAAGCATGTCAGTTTTTCAATTACTTTGCTAAAAATAAAAATTTATTCAAGGTTGAAGATAATTTAATATTTTCTGGTTCGGGGAACATTTTATTATTCAAGATAATACTTGTTTTTATACTTAACAGAAAGTGACATCTCAAACCATTATATAAAACCGTTTCAAATTTTTTTGGCTTTTTACATGTGAATTTTATAATATTTCTCGCAAAAAAAAATTGTTAACATTTCCATTATCTATTTCTTTTTAAAAAAATCTTAACCCTCAATATCATTTTTAATTCAATAACTTTTCTTTGTTGCTTAGGACATTTTCATTATTCTAAAGATACCATGAGAGTTAACACTGAAGGAAATATATTGAAAAATACAAATATCAATCAACCAGGAAAAGAGAAAATCTAATTAAAAATCATTCAACATATGCACCTTTAAAGAGAACATAAAACTAATTGAAACCTAACTAGAGCCCTAATTAAAATTTGAAAACTTGAAAAACTCCAACAAAAACTAACAAAGTCTAAGTCAAAACCCTAAAATCCCGCAAAAAAGAAAAGAAAAGAAAATTTTCTTAATTATTTCAATAATCAAACACCTTGTCCAGCTGATCCTATCCTTGCATCAACAACACTACGACGATTGCCTTTCTCCTTGACATACTTACTCCAATGAGGATGATTCTCCCAAACAAGAGTCATTTCTTCAATAGGAACACCCTTAGTCTCAGGCAAAAACTTGTAAATGAAAAAGCTCATAATCAAAACAAACACAGCAAAGAAAATGAACAACCCAAACTTCAAATGGCAAAGCATTGCAGTGAAGACTTGAGCAATGGCAAATGTGAAGATCATGTTGACTGACACATTCACACTTTGGGCAGCTGATCTGACTTCTAATGGGAAAATTTCACTCGGTACTAACCATCCAAGTGGACCCCAAGACCATGCAAATGCTGACACATATACACATATGAAGAAAACTACTCCTCCTGCATACCACTTTGGTAACTCTCCTGGATTTCCACTTGTTCCAAATTTAGCTGCAATTGCTATTGTAATTATCACCTATTTATAATTTACAACAAACAAATAATAAATTAGGATGCTATTTTATCGATCAGCAAAACTAATTAAGATGCTATCATAATACTATATGTGAATGCTATGAGTTATCATTGGCTAAATTTAGAAATTATATAGATATATGCATATATAAGAGGGGATTAAGGAAATAAATTATTATTAATTAAATGTAAATTGCAAAATGTATATATGAGAGTGATATAACTGAAATTCAAACTTCGCCCAAACAAGGGAGAAGAAAATGGTTAAAATCGCAACGTAAACATTTGGATAAAATCTATAAAAACAAATTGGAAAAGAAGAAGATAAATGTACCTGAGAAATGAACATCTGAGTACCACCTTCAAGGAAAAGAGCTCTCCTACCAATCTTATCAACAGAAAAAATAGAAACTAAGGTAGCAACACAATTAACAAGCCCAGTAATGACAGCAGACATGAGTGAAGCACTATTCCCAAATCCAATTGTTTTGAACAAAACAGGAGCATAAAATGTAATCACATTAATCCCTGTCACTTGCTGAAAAAATGGTATCAAAATTGCAAATGTTAGCTGTGGCCTATACTTCCTTTCTAACAATGTTGTCCATGGATGTTTCACCATTTTAGATGCCTTACTAGCCGCTACTAGATCGTTAAACTCCTCGTCCACATTATCGATTCCCCGGATCCTAATAAGTTCTTCCTTGGCTTCATCGTAGAGGTCGCGTTCAATTAATGAGTTTGGTGTCTCGGATAGGAAAAATGAACCTATTATGATTATTATTGCTGGAACCACTGCTCCTCCTAAGCTTAATCTCCACCCCCAACCTCCTTCAATCTTTGCGAAGAAATAGTTTAGTAGATTAGCAACAAGTATTCCGATTGTTATTGACAGTTGAAACATCATGTTCAAAGCTCCTCGATATTTATACGGTGCCATCTCCGACACATAGATTGGAACAGACTGTCAAACAAATCATAGATAAATTAAGCAAATTAGCTTAACTTATCATGTGACAAAATTAAACATGTCGAAAGTAAAAAAGAAACGAAACAAGTACCTGATTGGCGCATCCGATGCCGAAACCGAGGAACAAACGGCCGATGATAAGCATCCAGATTTGATAAGCAAAGGCATTCAAAAGTGCACCAATAAGGAAGAGAACACCACCCGCCAACATAGTCCTTTTTCTTCCAAAAAGACTAGTTATAAAAGAAGCTACAATGGAAGAGACGAGAGCAGCCAAATACAGTGAAGAAGTAAACAATGTCAATATTTGACTGTCAAATTTACAATACTGACTATCAGATGGAGCTATTGATGTTTCTTTTCTGTAAACTGATGGAAAGAATTTTTCCAAAAATGAATCCATTGAAGTCACTCCCCCTGCACCACACCATAACACGTCATGTTAACTTACATTTCCATGAGATTCATTACATAAATCATTTCCACTTTAAAAAAAGATTGTTACCTGAAATACCAAGATCATAGCCAAATATCAAACCACCCGTTGCAGCAATGATACAGGTAATCAGAACTTTCGCCGTGAGCTTGCCGGGATAAGCCTTCCCACCTCCGGAAGAAACAATACCTCCTCCAGCCATTTTTTATCAATGAAAACTAAGTAGGTGATGAAATGATTGACAAAGTAGGGACTTAAATAAAGGTAATCAGTAACCTGGTTGTTAGATATTTTCTAAAAAAAAATCTGGTCTATCTTTTATTATCAGATTTTAGATAGGGTTTGTTTTACTTCATCTAAAATGTAATAAAATTTTATTCAAAATGTATATGATATCCTAATTGTTTTAACCAAAATAACAATAATATATCATTTTATCCAGTGTATTAGTATCTTTAACTTTGATTAATATTAACAAAAATTATCGTTTTCACTTTTCAGTTAGATCGTTTTATATTATAAATTGAATTTACTTATATATTGGCAATATACATGCATTAGAAATGCATGAGTTAATCATAAAATCTGTATAAAATTAATCACGTCCTTATATCGTTCTCTTTTCAATTTACTTCATAATTCTTAATTATTCATTACTTGAAATTAGTAGGTCTCCCACTATTTAATCCTAAAAAAATTATTTGACACACTTTTGAAGAAAATATTGTTGTGAGGATAAGATACTAAATCTATCCTAAAAAATCAATATGGAGAATCTTGAGCAGCAGCGGAAAGCCATTCATGAAGATATAACTACAAAAAAAAGTCTACTTTTTTTCACATATTCATCGTAACATGTCTCTTCAGTTATATGTTCACGCTTCTCAAGACATGCTACACAGATTTCTAGGTGGCCTTTTGACTGCCCGTTGTCAGTGGTGATTTTCCACTCTTTTGGCGTTACACATTCCTATTTCCATTCTCGATACTTCTTGGGAACATGCGACATAGTTTTCAAATTCTATTTTTGGCTGGGTATGCTTGCCTCTCTTGCTAGTTGTCATCTCTTCGTTTGCAAGTAGTCGTGACGGTTCACTTCATTGCACCCTATCAGTCACATTTTTTCAAAGAATCTTTTCGTGCTTGAGTACTTCTAAAGGCCCTTTCATTGCCCCTTTATAGAATATATGAAATAATTTACAACTTTTCTTGATGTCCGTAGCCTACTTAAAGGCTTTCCTCTTCATTCTTCATTCGTTCTTCATTTTCAATCTTGTAAGTCTCTCATCCTTTCTTCCTCTTCCCTGCATTTTCTATTTTTGACATTTCTTAGAGTCATGGAAGTCGGAACCCAATTTAAACCATCGGTCCCCTTAGTTATAACCCAAAACGAGTTTAGACAGTTCATGGCTTCCCATCAAGAAGTTTTCCTTCCTTATGTCCTTTATGTACTAGGAGATAGCTTATCCTTAGGAGTCTCATTACATGCTCGTCCAATGTATATAGCATTAGGTCTTAAACTCCCATTCTAACCCTCTTTTCAAGAATTAATCTCTACTTACGGTCTGGCCCCTTCACAGTTTACCCTAAGCTCATATAAGGTAGTCCTCTATTTTGAGGCTATGAATAAATGATATAAACTAGGTTTGGTAATAGACGAACTCTGATACTTGTATATAGCCAAACGCCGAGGTGAGAGTTATTATCTTGCCCCTCGCCCAGTGAAAAAGAGGGGGCCACTGATAACCGAATTCTCAAAGGTGGGACAAAGGATGAGAACATGATACTCTTCTGGTTGGTGGGATCAGACTGGTGATGGCCGCTGGATAATTCTCAAATACTAGGTAATTTTTAGTAAGTTGCTGGAGATCCATTTCCGTAGTCTTTTCTTCAATTTCTTTCTTTTCCGATGTATTTATGTTTACTAATATGCCTTTTTCATTTTTTATAAAACAAATAAAATAGCTAACAAGGGCGTTTAATGGAAGGATAATGGCAGTTAACCGTATTTCGAAGAGGAGGTGGTACGGATTTTTTGATCCAAGAAGGGAAGTCAACGTTGCTCTTGCCTCAGCTGCTACTCCCATCGCTTCAACATCTACATCGTCATTAACTTCTCCACTTTGCAGAGGAAATTCCGTTCCCTATTTTCATCTACAAATTATTTGACACACTTCTGTAGCAAAATTTGTTGTGAGGATAGGATTCTCTGAACTATTTTTTCAAACGATTAATTAGATACTAAATCTATCCTAAAAATCAATTCAAAGAAGATATAACTACAAAAAAATTCCACTTTTTTTTTCATCTATGGTACTTTCTACCAATAACCAAATGGGTTTTCCCAAAAGCAAGCTACGTAAATTAGAGGTGCAAAACCATTATATGATTGCTTAATGTATAGTATTGTCTCTCCCTGTAAAGATACAATTTTTTCTGGAATTGTTATTAGTATATGGAATCGTTTACTTAAATCGTTATTCGTATTCTGAATTTATTTGCTGGTATTTTCGATTGTTTTCTAAAAATTTTATTTACTATTTTTGAAACCTCTGCGTATGTTCTGGAATTAATTTTGATTATAGTATTCTAATCAATCTTGTTATTAGTATTCTAAATGATTATTATTCTAGTTTCTTCAATGTAATTGACCTTTGAATGTTGAATCATTCGTTTGATTACTTAATTTCGTTTGTCCGATTTTTGCCATTGTATTTCGATTTTGGATTGCTGGAATCACGTTTGCCTTTTTTGGATTGTTGAATCGTTATTTTGGTTACGTAGTTTATACATATTTACCTATAGTACATAAATATATATTGTCTATTCATTTGTCTGAAATATTAGAATATAGTATATACTCATATACTATTTGGTATATAATTTCATACTATTTTATACAATATGATATCATTTGTTATATAGTGTATTGTTATATATCATATATCATATATTTATATACTTATTTATGTAGATTTTATACTATGTAGTCTTATATTGTCTAGTCTAAATTTATATATTGTACTTTGTATGTTATTTACTTTTTTGTTGTTATTCTATTTTTTTAGGTCGGATGATGAATATTCTCATTGTCATTTTTTATGATGGGAAGTGGGATGATGCAAGAAATTACATTGACTACAAGGTTAAGCCATTGTTGGTGGGTCATGATGCATCATACAAGTTTTTACGTGGTTTAGTGTCACGTGCATTAGGAGTAGATACTAATGATATGTATTTGATGGTAAATATTGAATCTGGAGGATCTACTTCTAATTTTGTAGAGATAAATGTAGATTCTGACGTTGTTTAGTATCTTACTTTGATGAATAATGAGAGAGATAGAAATTATCCGTTAACTGTTATATCACGCAATGGTTGTAGGACATCTGATGATGTTATTAGTAGTGGTATTTTTTCATCATCAGAGGTCGGGTGCTCATCTCAAATTATTGTTCATGATAATAAATCTAAACTGTTATTTATGGATAAATTAACGCAGATAAGTTACCTTTTAGATTTGATATACAAGCGAATTCATTTTTCAGCTCAAAATATGAGTTGAAAAAAGCTTTCCACTTGATAACTATGAAGCATAATTTTCAATTTTTGACTAGTAAGTCTAACCGTGGAATGTATGTAGTTTTTTGTGTTGTCAAGAGTTGCTAGTGGTTTGTGCATGCTTCACGCGTTATAGAGGTGGTGAAATTTGGTGTGTTAAAAGTATGTAAAGGAGCACACATGTTCGCTTGACGTTGTTTAGAGTGATCATCGACAAACCACTTCAACAATTGTTAGTGAGTGTATAAATGATAAGTATATGTGTGGAGTTGGTGATCGCACACAACCTAAGGACATAATTCATCTTATGTGTGTGAAGCATGGAATTAATATTAGTTATTGTAAAGCTTGGAGGGCCAAGAATGGAGCTCTTGATACGATTCGTGGTTCTCCGGAGGAGTCTAATGCCATACTACCTTCCTATTGCTATTACTTGCAGAAGAATAATCCTAGTGCAACTACTAATTATTACCATTTGAACATAATTATTTACTGTTGTTATTCATTTTACAATTACACATCCAGTATTTTTTTAGTAAATACTTTTACATGTTTTAGGTTCTGTTATACATTTCCATACTGATCGTGATGGGAGGCCAAAGTATTTTTTTGTGGCTTTGGGACATTCGTTAAGTTCTAGTTGTCATTGTAGGCCCGTGATAGGAGTTGATGGAACCTTTCTGACGAATAAATACCATGGTACACTTTCTATTGCTTCAATGCTTTATGGTAATTACCAAATTTTTCCATTAGCATTTACAATTATTGATTCGGAGAATGATTTGGCATGAGATTGGTTTATAGAGAAGTTGAGTTGTGCTCTTGAATATCGTGAAGAGTTGGTTTGAGAGTCATTTGTGTGTGGGGAAAGTATTAGCACCCCACACCGTAAATTATGAAAAATGAATACCAAATTTAATCAAATATTATCCAATTTTTTTTAAATAATGTTATAGAAATTCAATTTTGCATGTCCCATTTGGTATATTTTTCATCATAAAAATGAGCAAATAAATGACCAAAGACCATTAAAAATTATTATTTTTTAATCAAAGCGTTACTGGAGTTACTCTCGGTATCCTAAAAAACACTCCTCACCTCAGTAGTTCAAAAAATTTGGTATCCCAAAAATTCTAAAATTCATCATCGGATTTTTTTGTGAAAACTAAATAAAGAAATTTATAAAATTTAAATCAAATTGTTATGGTTTTAATTTACGAGCGTGAATTCTGATGATAAAAGAATAAAATAATAATCACATACAACCGTGACACGTGACATTAATATATAAATAAATAAGAAGAGATGACAACTATAAAGAAAAAAGAATCATGGAAATGAATGTTAGATATGATAAATATGTATGATAAATTTAAAAAAAGAATATGTAGGGTGAAAATAATGAAACAAGACGTGAAATAATTAAAAATAGATATAAAAATAAATTAAAACAAACCAATAATATCTACTAAAAAATAGAAAAATAAACAAACATAAAAAAAATGTAAACAACCAAAAAACAAAAAACACAAAAACAAAAAAAAACTTAAAAAAAGTTAAATACAAAACAAAAATGACAGAGTGTGAGTCACCCTCTGTTGACAGAGGTGATGTCAGCCTCTGTCTTTTTTTTTTAATTTTCATTTTCTTACATTTATATGTATATATAATTGTTTAGTAAATAAATTAATAATAAATTTTTTATGTGTGAAATAAATTAATCTATGAAAAAAATACTTAATTTAGTATATAATTAGCATGAGTATGTTTTTTTACTACATGGTCTATTAATTATCATTTTTTATTTATTCATTCAATGCTAATCAAATAGTAAAAGAATGATCATGAATGGTAACTAATTTAAACAAGTGTCATTATAAATAAATAAATAATTTTGTTTGGGATATACATATACCATTTTTTGTTTTAGAATACTTAGTTCACTAGTTTAAACAAGAGTCACTAAAGAAAATCCATAAAACTTTCAAAATAAAATAATTTTTGTTTGGGATATAAATATATCATTTTTTTTGGACCACCTAGTTCACTAATTACCATTTTTCCTTTCTTCCTTCATTGCTAGGAATGATCATGGATGGTAACTAGTTCAAACAAGTGTCACAAAAATCATGGTCAAAAATTAAAAAGAAAAGAAGAGAAGACTTGTAAGAACATAAAAAAAATCAAAGCTTAAATATTTACATAATCTTGTATAGAGGTTTTACTCTCTATTTTATGCATTTTTATGTTGAGAAATTATTATAGGAGTTTTTTTCATCAAATGTACACTTTCAACCCATTAATTGATTCACATTGAGTTAATTTTACACCCCTTAAAATTTTATCCTCATTCTCATTGATTGAGTTGATGACAACAAAAATCTCATCCTCAAATTTGTAGAGAAATAAACAATATATGAAAATAAAACTTAAGATTAAAAGTAAGAGAAATGATAAAGAATGAGCAAACAAACCTATATATGAAAATGAAACAAAGAAATATCAAATACATAAGTATGAAGAAGAGAGATGATTAATTAGAATGAACAAGATATATTGTAAACTAAAATGTAAAAGATTTGAACTATCTTAATAAAATGAAAATGAGAAGCTGGAAGATGAATAGAAATGAAAACTCTCATTCTTTTTCTTTTCCACTATTTTCTCAAAATCTCTCTCTCTCTCTCTCTCTCTCTCTCTCTCTAAAATCCCTTCTCTTCCTCACTCTCCCAAAATCTTATTTCAAGTGAAGACTTCCCCTTTATTTATAGGAAAACTTAGGGTTTCACTTTTTTAATTTTAGTATTTTTGTTCTTTTTTTAGTCTTTGGACAAATTTTCTTATTTTTTAGGCATTGAGCTATTTTTCAAATCATACACATAACCTTAAAAGTATTGGACCGGACAAAATATGGTATCTATAGCTGCCCCATTTTGTTCACGCTTTTAAACTTAGAAGGTGTACAAAGGTTTAGATAAATATTTTGATCGAGAAAAAACTATATAGATAAGGAAAATAGAAACCTCGACTTATTCGGGTTCTATGAAATGACGAAACTTATAAAATGGACCTGGATAGACACATGCTTCGACCTCGACTCAATTCAGGTTCGATTTAACCCTATAAATTGAAACGGACTAGGCGCTGACACCGGGCTTCAACCCCGACAAAGTCAGGTTCCATTTAACCTAAGATAAAGAAAGGTCGCGAAACTGGATAGACGCAGGCTTCGATCTCGACTCGATGCGTGTTCAATTTAACCATATTAATTCAAACGGACCAGGCGCTGACACCGGTTTCGACTATGACAAAGTCGGTTCGATTTAACGTAAGATAAAGAAAGATCATGGACCTGGATAGACGCAGGCTTCGACCTCGAGTCGATGCGGGTTTGATTTAACCATATTAATTGAAACGGACCAGGCGCTGACACCGGGCTTCGACCGCAACAAAGTCGGGTTTGATTTCACCAAAGATAAAGAAATGATGTGGACCTGAATATAGTCAGGCTTCAACCTCGGCTCAATGCTGGTTTAATTCAACCATATTAATTGAAATGGACCAGGTGCTGACACCGGGCATCGACCGCGACAAATTCGGGTTCAATTTAACCAAAGATAAAGAAACGACGTGGACCTGCATATAGGCAGGCTTCGACCTTTGCTCGATGCGGGTTCGATTTAACCATAGATAAAGAAAGGGCGTGGACCTGGATAGACGCAGGCTTCAACCTCGAGTTGATGCGGGTTCCATTTAACCATATTAATTGAAATAGACCAGGCGCTAACACTGAGCTTTGATCCCGACAATGTCGTATTTGATTTAACCAAGATATTTAAAAGGAAACGGACCTGAATAGACGCAGGCTTCGATCTCGACTCAATTCAGGTTCGATTTAACTAAAGATGTTGAAATGATATTTGATCTGATATTTAGAAGTTTCATATGGTGCAAGAGCTAGACTAATGCATGCTCTAAATGTTGGAAAGTCATGTATGGATTTCGAAAGAATATCTTTAAATGATTCATGCACTTGAATTGCATCAAAACAGATCAATATGATTCACGTCTATGCATTGTAATTATTGAATATAAATGCAAAGTAGTGATTTTGAATGCATGCATGCTATGCATGATTGAAAACATTTGTAAAAAAATTATTTGATGATTTTTTTGAAAGTTGACCAATGTCGCCATATCCTTCACCCTTCAAATCAATCACTTGGCATAAGGTCATGGACTCACAATGAAGTATCGAACATACTTTTAATAAAATGATGTATCCTTATTCATTGCTTTGTGCCCCAGTATTTGGCTTCACGTCGATGATGAAGGAAAGTGAATAATTTCTCCACATTTTGCTTCTTTTTTTGTACATTAATTGCAATCCTCCAATCGTGCTTTAGCCTTCGTTATGTGCGTACCGACTTTCTCGTGATGACTTTTCAGATTTCTCCTCGTACTTAGACTGCATTTCTCAGTTTTTATTCTTTTATTTTTTTCTTTAATTAGCTTTCACCTAACCAAGTTTATGCTTCTGAGTTATTTCAAGAGTAATTAATGATATCTTAGAATTGAGAGGAATAAGAAATAATGGAAATAAGGAGAAGATGAAGTATATGTATTTGTCAACTGAGAAAGAAAAAAGGCTTTTCATTGATGGTGAATAATGTTTACAAACGATGATTTGGAAAAAGAAAAAAAATATAGAGGAAGAATTTCTCCAGATTCGAGACAGCTCTTTTTTTAAAAACACTTTTTTAACTTCATTTTTCCCATACTTAGAGCGGTCGAACGAAGTAGTTCTTGACTATATCAGAATTAACTGTATGCGGTAAATCATCTCTATCCATGTTTGTTAGCATGAGAGCTCCTCCAGATAAAGCATTCTTGACAATAAAAGGTTCTTCGTAATTTGGGGTCCACTTCCCCCGGTGATCCTTTTGATATGAGAATATCCTTTTCAACACCAAGTTTCCTTCTCGGAAACATCGGGGACGCAATTTTTTGTCATATGCGTGCATCATTTTTCTTTGATATAATTGCCCTCTACATAATGCAGTCAATCTTTTTTCCTCGATGAAATTCAATTGCTCATATCGTGTTTGTACCCACTCTGCTTCTTCTAATTTCGCCTCCATTAAGACTTTGAGGGAGGAAATTTCCACCTCAATTGGAAGGATCGCTTCCATGCCATATACCAAAGAGAACAGCGTTGCCCCAGTTGATGTTCAGACTGATGTGCGGTACCCATGCAGTGCAAACGGGAGCATCTCATGCCAATCCTTATAAACCTCCATCATCTTCTCTATGATCATTTTTATGTTTTTATTGGTTGCTTCTACTTCTCCGTTCATTTTCGAACTATAAGGAGATGAATTATGATGCTTAATTTTGGATTGCTCACATAATTCTTTCATCATCTTGTTATTTAAATTTGTCTCATTATCTGTGATGATCCTTTCAGGTAGACCATATCGACAAATTATTTCCTTTTTAATAAACTTAACAACTGCACTTCTGGTTACACTCGAATAAGAACTTGCCTCCACCCATTTGGTAAAATAATTTATAGAGACCAAAATGAAACGATGCTCATTTGAGGCTTTTGGTATGATGGGACCAATGACGTCTATGCCCCACATAGAGAACGTCCAAGGCGCGGCCATGACATGTAAAGGGGATGCGGGTGCGTGAATGTTATTCGCATAAATTTGACATTTATGACATTTCTTGGCGTACTTGATGCAGTCAGATTCTAGTGTTAACCAATAATATCCTACTCTCAAGATTTGTTTGGCCATCATATGTCCATCAGCATGAACTCCACAAATTCTTTTATGAACTTCCTCTATGATTTGATTCGCTTCTTAAGAGCATCATATCATGGTTTCTTTTGTAGAGTATTTCTCCATTCAAAAAGAAACCCATAGACAATCTTCTAATAATGCGTTTATCATTTTTAGAAGCTTTGGATGGATATTCCATTCTTTATATACTGCTTGATGTCGTAATACCATGGTCTTGTGTCTGACTCTTCTTCAATACTCACACAGTGGGCAGGAAAATCTCGCATCTCAATTTTTATGGGTTGCACTTCTTCCTTAAAGTCTGCGACGAACAAGGATGCTAGAGTTGCCAGTGCATCTGCAATTTGATTATTCTCTCTGGGTATATGGTCAAATGAGATTACTTCAAAAGTTCGGCTTAACTTAGTTACATGTTTATTGTAAGGTACCAGCTTTGAGTCTCTAGCTTCCCATTCCCCGTTTAGTTGTCATATCACCAATAACGAATCTCCATACACTCGAAGCTTCCTTATCATCATATCATAAGATGTTTGAATTCCTATGGAACATGACTCATATTTTGCCACATTGTTTGTGCAGTCAAAGCATAGTTTTTTCGTGAATGAGAATAACTTTCCCTCGGGAGATATAAGGATTGCCCCAATTCCATGTCCTACATCATTAGATGCGCCATCAAATAATATTGCCCACAATTCTGGATCTATAGATTCTCCTTCATTTTTTAATATGACTGATATTTTCTCATCAGAAAAATCAAAATTCATAGGCTCATAATCTTACACTGGTTGATCTGCAAGATACTCAGCAAGTACACTTCCTTTTATTGAATTTCTTATGACATAAACGATATCATATTCCGTGAGCAACTTTTGCCATTTAGCAATTCACCCAAAAAGTGATGGTTTTCAAAGATATTCTTGATTGGATCCATGTTTGAAATTAAAATTTACTATCTAAGCCGATGAGTAACCCAGGCTAATGTACAACATGTTTTCTCCAACATCGAATAATTAGCCTCATAATTTATGAACCTTTTGCTTAAATAGTATATTGCTTGTTCTTTCCTTCCAGGGGCATCATGTTGACCAAGTAAGCAAGCCAATAATTTTCTTGTCACTGTAAGATACAAAATGAGTGGACACTCTAGAGTTGGAGGAACAAGTATAGGTGGATTTTGCAAGTATTGCTTGATCTTCTCAAAAGTAATTTGACAATCATCATCCATCCTTATGTATCACTTTTGTGGAGAAGTTTAAAGATAGGTTCACAAGTTGCAGTTAGGTGTGAGATGAACTCGACTATGTTTTAATCTCCCCAAGAAACCTCTAACTTCCTTTTGAGTTTGAGGTGGCGGCATATCAATGATGGCTCGAACCTTGTCAGGGTAAACTTTTATTCATTCCTTGCTCATGACAAAACCAAGTAGTTTTCCTGAAGATGCTGCGAATGTACACTTTGTCGGGTTAAGCTTTAACTGGAACTTTCTCAACCGTTCAAATAGTTTTCACAGAGTGACCGTATGATCTTCCCCTTGATGAGATTTGGAAATCATATCATCAATGTACACTTTGATTTCTTTATGCATGAGTAGCTAATTCCCTCCACCTTTGCGCATATTCTTTAAAGCCTTTAGTAGGTTTTTTCTCCATCCTTTGTAGATCCAGACGATTAGGAGCCATGTCTATATTGTACTTGTATTGTCTTAAGAAAGCATCAACTAAATCTTTCCACCTCCGAGTATGTTGGTTATCCAATTGGATATACCAGCGAGATGCATCCCCTGTCAAGCTATCTTGAAAGAAATGAATCATGAGCTTATCATTATTTGCACAAACAGGCATCTTTCTGCAGTACATAATAATGTGACTTCTCGGACATGCACTACCATCATATTTTTCAAACTCAGGTAGTTTGAATTTGTGTGGGATGGTAACATCTGGGACCAAACATAATTGGGTGGCATCAATGGTACCATATATATCTGACCCTTCAATGGCGTGCGATCTTTCCTCTAAAAAGTCCAGCTTATCTTTTGACAGCGGGTCTTTGCTTGGTTTAGTGACAGGCCTCTGCTCCTTTGGGTCATTAACATCGGGTATGATGATTGGCTCATTAGCGAGTTCGCCTTGTGGGGTGAAAGCTTGGTTCTGGCCAGGTGCCATTGTGGATGGGCTGTACCCATTTTCCCTGTCTGTATCATTTCCTGGACACTTGAAAATGGATAGTGCTAGATATTTACTGGTAGTGAAGCATGTTGAAAGTGGTCGGTCTGATGACGTTGATAGGTTGGAGTGAATCTAGGAGGGTAAGGTGGAGTATCATTTGGCAGTTGATTTTTTGATGATTGAGCCCCTTGTGGATTTTCAAGACAGGCTTTTCCCTTACTCGCGGTGAGGAGTTTCAGGACTCTTGCCATTTTCTCTTTCAGCTCCCTAATTTCTTCTTTCATTTCCTCTCGCGATTGCTATCTTTCTTGCTCGTCCATGACCCTAACTTAAGCTCGCGTTCGATAAGGATGCCAGAGTTGACGAGCTATTTTGAAACGTTTTCTTAATAAATAAGAATAAAACAATGAGATGGTAGATTTTGCTAATGATGAAGAATAAATAATAACAATAATAATAATGAAAGTAAATTCATGCATGAGAAATGATATTGCGCAAAGTGAAAGTCTAAAAGTACTCAATTTCATTCAATTAGTAGAGTCATCCACTACATTTGAGTATGTAGAAGTCAAACTACACAACTCCGCGATATGAGTTTATACAAAATGACAAAAATGACCCAAATCTCTGTTGATTTCTTCCAAGAACTTAGACAAGTCCTCCCCATTAGGATAGATGGGCAACACACTTTTTTCAAAAATGATGCTTGTTCCGCCAAATTGCTCGCTCTCACGGCCATGCCTTTAAGTCATTCTATAGCCTGCCCTGATCGTTGTCCAATCAAGTCGTGCTCTTGTTACAGTAATTGATAATGATATCTTAGTGCGTCGACATTAGCATCATTATTTCTTGTCAATTTCTCTGCCACGTTATGATACGCTCTAACTTGGTGCTCAAGGCTTGCAATGACTTTCAATAGTTCTTCACTATCATTTGGTGTTCAGTCTTCCTAACTTTTTGATTCTCTAAATCAACTTGTAAATTATCAGTGATTCATAGTAATAACTCATATTGTTTTTCTAACTCAATGATGTACGCATTTTTCTTATCGAGAACCCATTTAGGCTCTTCTAAAACCTCTTGTACAAGCTTATTTTTCCTTTCTAGCTTCATGATTCGATCTTCTTGTTCATAGATTACCACTCGCAAATTCTCATTGTCCTCTGCCATCCTTCTAATTTTGTTGTTCAGTTTACGAGTGTCAGTTTCCAACTATAAGTTTTTCCGTTTCAGATATTCTTGATCCTAAACTTTGTTTCTCAAATCTCTGAGTTATTTTTCCGCTTCGATCGTGTGCTGGCAAGAAAAATTCGACTCGACTATTAGACGTCTATTTTCTTCCAAGAGAGTTAAATTCTTTTGACGCTCCTCATATAACTCATCCCGCTCCACATTTTTAACAATATCCCGATATGCTTCTGGTAACTTGTGTGATTGTAAATCCTCAACTGGTAAAGCAATAGTTACTTTGCCTCTACTCTCAAGCCACGTTTCATACTCCTTTGTGCAATTCATGTGATTATTCTCATTTCGCACTATTCTCGTTATTTTCCAAGCTTTAATTAGATGTTGTAATTTTTGTTCAATATCTTGAGAATCATAAATGATCTCAATGTCCTTTAATGAGTGTGTGGCTGGGACAAACTGTCTCATGTATAGTTGACGGAGCACTATTAGCGGAGCATAACTACTACAACCCCATGGTCCTAGGAGCGGGACCTATTGATATTCACCACATTTGTAGATCATCGATGTCAACGGTATCCATTGGGCTTTTCAGATAACATCCTCATCTTTCAACTTTGATAGGTGTGAGAGCCACACCCCTTTTGTGGGAAACTGCGGATTCCATTTGGCCATTCCAAATTCTGCAACGGGGATTCTCATCTTCATCCACGGACTTGAAAACTTAACTTGAGAACATTTGAAATCTGGTGGACATCATAGATGGCTAAGAATCCAAATACACAAAAGAGATGGAGAGCCGATGAACTTCCCTTTTCCAAGAGCTCATATGTGAATTAAGGAAGGAAAAGTCCCAGCTAGAATTGAGATAACAGGGTTAACACCATGTTCAACTTACAGGACCATTTTTATCACTTTATCATCCACATAACCTTGAATTTTTTAAAACAACACGGTGCTATATATACACAGAGCTTAAAGAGTCATACCCTTATCTTCCTTTAAGACATTTTGGATGAGATCTAAGAGGTAATTCAGCGACACACACTCATTCCCCCTTTAACTTTCAACATTTTCTCAATCTCATATGCATGGACAGTACCCAAGAGCTTGGATAAAGTTCTCTTCAATGTGAGCCTTTGTCGTAATTATAAACTTTATTCGTGCTTTGCAGCGAGACAATCAGTAGGGCTTGATATTATTCAATTGTAGGAGTAAGATCAATTGTTCCAAAGGTGACTGCAATGCATTAAAGCCTTAAGAATAGGAGCATTGACTGTAATATACAGAGGATAAGCGATGTGATCATATTTGTCGACAAACAAATTTTTCTGCTCCGGTGAAAAATCCTCCCATATCATCTTCAACCTCTCCAAGTTAGTGTGTGAAAACTTTATCTTAGTGATTGGTGGTAGAAGAACGATATCCTCCTTTTTTAGATAATCTTTTTTTCATTTCTGCGTTTCCTCTAACCATTGGGCTACTGTAACTTGATCTTCTATCACACTTGGAGTAGAAGTCATGGTCTCTAAAATATGAATGAATTGAATACTTCTCTACAATCCCTATTACGCAACATGATGCATGTATGCAAAAGGAAAGACAAAGTCAGAAGTGAAACAATGGGAAAGAAAAGAAATGTTTAAAGAGCGTAGGACATATATACATGAACAAAATTAATCAGATATCATAATTAAGCATAATTTATATTTCTATCAAACATTGGTCATGAGATGGGCTTTAAAAACAAAATGCATGTGTGGTTGGGCTCTCAAATATTTTAATAGGCTCTTAGGTTGTCCTCACTATTATCTGAACGGAGTAACAGGAGCCCCCAAACGGTATCCCAAAAGGGTCTATTTGAGTGAGAACTTTCGTGAGCCTGCAAGGGAACCGTAGTTCCACGAAGACATTCCACTACTCATTCTCGCTAATCCTAAAGGGAAAGCCCGGGTACAAGGCTAGTGTATATGTGTGAAATTAGAAATTATGTAAATAAATATACTTCGTAAAAAAAGGACTATGTACAACTACATGCACGAATTAGAAATAAAAACAATGAATCATATAAACAAACAAAGAACCATACAAAATGATAGCACATGATGAAATTTTGGCTTGACTCTCTGTTTATCTAAAGATGGTTATACCAATTGTTTGTCCCCAGTAGAGTCATCAAGCTTTATCAACGTGCACGTTGCGATGTTGAGCAGCGATTGAAAAATTACTTTTTGAAAAAAATAAAATTCGGAGTCGACACCAATCATTTTAGGGCGTGATTGCTCACCCAATTTTAAAATCTAATATTTTGGTCTGCGAAAATTTAAAGTTGGTTCGTGAGTCATTTACGTGTGGGGAAGGTATTAGCACCCCACACCGCCCATTATGAAAAATGGATATCAAATTTAATCAAATACTATCCAAATTTTTATTTTTAAATAATGTTATAGAAATTAAATTTTGAATGACTCATTTGGTACATTATGCATCATAAAAATATACAAATAAATTACCTTCAATGAGTGGTATAAAGACCATTAAAAATTATTATTTTTTAATAAAAACGTTATTGGAGTTACTCTTGGTATCCTAAAAATAACTCCTCACCTCGGTAGTTCGAAAAATTTGGTATCCCAAAAATTCTAAAGTCCGTCATCGGATTTTTTTTAGTGAAAATTAAATAAAAAAATTTACAAAATTTAAATCAAATTATTATCGTTTTAATTTACCAACGTCAATTCTGATGATAAAAGAATCAAATAATAATCACATTCAATCGTGACATATGACAATAATACATAAATAAATAAGAAGAGATAACAACTATAAAGAAAAAAAGAATAATGGAAAGTAATGTTAGAGATGATAAATATGTATGATAAAGTTTAAAAAAAAATGTAGGGTGAAAATAATGAAACAAGAGTTGAAATAATTAAAAATATATATAAAAATAAATTAAAACAAACCAATAATATCTACTGAAAAAAATAGGAAAATGAACAAACAAAAATAAAATGTAAACAACATAAAAACAAAAAAAACTTAAAAAAAAATTAAAATACAAAAAAAAATTACAGAGGGTGAGGTCACCCTCTGTCTTTTTTTTTTTTAAGTTTTCATTTTCTTTTACACATATATGTATATATAATTGTTTAGTAAATAAATTAATAATAAATTTTTTATGTGTAAAATAAATTAATCTATTAAAAAATACTTAATTTCATACATAATTAGCATAAGCATACTTTTTTTACTACATGGTCTATTAATTATCATTTTTTACTTCTTCACCCAATGCTAATAACATATCAAAAGATTGATCATGGATGGTAACTAATTTAAACAAATGTCACTAAAAATAAATAAATAATTTTGTTTGGGATATAAATATACCATTTTTTTTTATTTTGGACTACTTAGTTCACTAATTATCATTTTTCCTTTCTTCCTTCATTGCTAGGAATGATCATGGATGGTGACTAGTTTAAACAAGTGTCACTAAAGAAAATCCAATAAAACTTTCAAAATAAAATAAATTTTGTTTGGGATATAAATATACCATTTTTTTATTTTAGACCACTTAGTTCACTAATTGACATTTTTTTTTCTTCCTTCATTGCCAGGAATGATCATCGATGGTAACTAGTTCAAACAAGTGTCACAAAAATGATGGTAAAAAATTAAAAAGAAAAGAAGAGAAGACTTGTAAGAATATAAAAAAAATCAAAGCTTAAATATTTGCATAATCTTATATAAAGGTTTTACTCTCTATTTTACGCATTTTTATGTATGTGAAATTATCATAGGAGATATTTTCATAAAATATACACTTTCAACCCATTAAATGATTGATTTACATTGAGTTAATTTTACACCCCTCAAAATTTTATTCTTATTCTCATTGATTGAGTTGATGACAACAAAAATCTTACCATCAAACTTGTAGAGAGATAAACAATATATGAAAATAAAATTTAAGATTAGAAGTAAGAGAAATGATAAAGAATGAGCAAACAAACCTATATATGAAAAATGAAATAAAGAAATATCAAATACATGAGTATGAAGAAGTGAGATGATTAATTAGAATGAACAAGATATATTGTAAGTTAAAATGTAAGAGATTTGAACTACCTTAATAAAAAAAAAAGAGGAGATAGAAGATGAATAGAAATGAAAACTCTCATTCTTTCTTTTTTCCACTATTTTCTCAAAACCTCTATTTCTCTCTCTAAAATCCCTTCTCTTCCTCACTATTCCAAAATCTCCTTTTAAGTGAAGATCTCCTCTTTATTTATAGGCAAACTTAGGGTTTCACTTTTTTAATTTTACTCTTTTTGTTCTTTTTTTTTAGTCCTTGGACAGATTTTCTTATTTTTTACGCATTGGACTATTTTTCAAATCATTACACATAGTCTTAGACTAGTATATGGATAAAAAAATAAAATTTATATTTTTAAAGTATTGGACCGGATAAAATACGGATCTACATCAAGGATTTGAATATTTGCCCATATTATATTATCATTTACATATATGTATATACACTTTCAAACAAGTCTATTTTTAAGGAATTGAATATATACCTATAATACTTATTATTTACAGGAATTATGTTTTCATACCTGCATATTCACTATTCAAATATAAACAGATAAATTTCAGAATGAACTTTCATATATTATAAAATGATCAAAAAGTTCAAAATCCATTTAAAGTTTCAGATTTAGTAACATATTTGTAGCTATCATCATCTACCGCCTATTGATATACTGACAACTAAGAGTAAGGTCATTGAAAAAAAATGATACCATCATCTACCAGCTATTCATCTATCAAATCTAGCAGATTTCTTCAAGTTAAATATCCTAAGAAAACAATCCAAAAATTATACCAATATTCATCAATCAAATCCAGGAAGGGGTTGCAATAACAAATTGAAGTTATGAATGTCAGATTCAAATGACATCACAGTTGTTGTTTTTGCTGCCTTTTTGGGAGCTGTTGTGTTGTTTGTAGCTACTGCATTTTCCTTCAATGCTTGATGTGCTGATGTTTGTGCTTGTTTCTCCTTTTCTGCCAATTTCATTAGACGCTGTGACTTTTTTACATTGGCTGCATTTACTACTGCTTTGATTTGGCATCTTTTCTTTTTGTTTTCCTGCATTTTATTTATTTGAACCTTAGTTTAGTTCTTAATAGTCAATAAATATATAATCTCATTTACAATTACCTCTGATTGTAACAGTTGAATTGTAGTAAAAAAAAATTTCAGCACTTTTTGGTCTAGCATTTCCATCCTTGTTTATAGCAGTTGTATCATCATCCATGGCAGCGTTTCCAGCATTTTTATCAACCATATTAGTAGTCGCAACATTATCCTTTTATTAGTAACAATGAAACATGATTAGCATGCTTAGTATTAAATTGATATTTCAAAAAATACACGAACAGTATGTAAACTTATTACGTTTGCAGATGATGTTTGTTGGGCAAGCATACTTAACAAAGTATGTATTTCGCTCATCTTTATATCCAAGCTCACTATGGATATATCCATTTCATGTTGTGCTCGCTCCAACTAATCAATTTTCTTAGCAATTAGAGTCATTGCTTCTCTATGTTGATTTTTTTTCATTACCAAACCAAATGATCCATAATCTAATTCTTCGCAATCTTTTTCATTGTCCACATTTTTTCCCTTCAGAAAATGAGCCATAAATGGCGCCTCCAATTCCAATTATGTAAGTTCAATCGGTTCTATTATAAGCTGTTATGAAGTCAAACATTAATTCAAAATAGGAAAATAGAAAATATTTAGTTATTGACAGTCATCATTTATATACTACTTCATGAAACAACATTTTTTTTGTATTTAAAATGCCAATATACGAAATCTAATAACTAATATACCACTGCAGTATACTCAGATCAAATTAATCCCATAACATTAACATGATTTCAGTCATGTATACTTAAGATTAAACAATAAAATACTAATGCTTATATACTAAATGAAGGTGAAAACATAATTTACCTCTTATGAGTCAAAAACCTTGTTTTATAATTCTCTCCAACTTGGTTGTTCGCTCATTTCTAGTTGCATATTCTTGGTATTCCATCTCCTGAGCATTGTGCAATGTTGACGCTAGGATTTGTGAGTATACAGATCACCTCATACGCCCAAACAATCAGAACTAGTGGGAATCCTTCAAACCCGAATCCTTTTGCAGTAGGATTGTTGAGAACAGCTTTCACATATCCAATTGTCATCTCATATGACATCCGGCCCCCATGGATAATTCTAACAAATCTCATATATATCGACTATTTTTAAATGGTCGATGCCAATGCTGGTAGATGATTGTTTTGGCAAAATGAGATTTTCTAGGCAATAAATCTTTACCAAATTGACCTTAAGCTCTAGACATGCATATAAAAAAGTATTAAAAGAACAAACCAGACTTTCCCTAAACATGTATTTTGTTACAGATTTGAGATTAGGAAATGTTTCATCAAGTAATTGTTCATTGGGTAATGCCTCCTTGTTCAATGTTGGGTAGGGACGACAATTTAGTCCCATTATCAACGTAAAATCTTTAATACCAAATCTAATGACTTTTTCTTCAATATTAAAACATAACTCATCATTATTCTCACTAAAGCATTGTCTCCTAGCTAAATGCAGAATTAACTGAGGAGGTATTTTGTTATTTTTATGTTGAGTAGGCTTCCTAAACATGTATTTCTAAAGACCACTTTTTCTTCTTAGTTTAACCAACATTTAAGAGTATTAAAATACTTCATTTTTCATAAAGCTTGACTTTCTTGTTACAATTTTATAATTCAGTCGGTAACAACACATTGTAGTCCTGCAAATAAATAATTAATAATTAAATTTATATAAAAAGGGTTATCATACTTCTACAACTACTATAAGTACATTTCATTATAATGTTTGATTTGTTTACCTCTTTTTCAATCATTGTGTTTTCATTATTGGTTTTTGTTGTGGGAACATCTCTTGTGGTTGTGTCATTTTCTTCTATAGTTACATTATCTTGAATGTTTGATTGCCTTTTCTTTCTCACATGTTTTTTTTTTTGCAATGTGTTTTTTCCTCATCATATTTTCAAATGGATATATGTTTAAATAGTTTGTGTTGATAGACATCCATTCATGAATATTTATGTGCAAAATTTATCATGTGTGCTAACAAACTTAGCAAATGTTATATGCTTAGATACTATAGGCATAACTAATTTAATTCACCGTATACAACTTGTCAAATATGGTTATTGGATATTTACCAATAGTATATTTTTTTATCTTCATACACACTTAGCAAAACAGATTCAAACAGAAATTGAATTAATACCTATAGGATATGTCTAATTACTCATTGTTAAACACTAATTAAAATAGAAGATGAGAGAAGGTAGCAACTAATACAGATTTGTCATACTATTACCGTAAATATCGAAGAATCAAACATAGATATTCAAATGAAAATTTCAAATATATGGTTATAACCTAATTCAAAGATATTAAGAACAATATAGCAGTAGATATATTCACGGAATTGGATGTAACCCATAGTATATAATCATCGACTTCTATGTATATACTTTGTCAAACTTGGTTATTTTCAGGTATTGGATTTATACCCATAGTATATTATGTTTTACTTAACTGCATATATACCTAGCAAAATAAATTCAATCATAAATTGGATTAATACCTATAGTTAATGTCAATTTACTCACCTATTAAACACTAATTAAAACATATATCAACAGAGATTTGAATGAAAATTGCATAGAGTAAAATTACAAACAAAACTCTCTGTTCAACAAGAAATTGAGTTCTCATAAACCCCATAAACACCCACCGGCCACCACCAAAGACAGCAGAAATTTCAAACTGTATAAGCAGAGATTCAAACCGTATAAAGCAGAAATTTCGAACAAAAATTACACTCTCTATTGTTCCCTTATTAAAAATTTTAACCCATCTCTGCTATTTTATACTCAACAATAACCGGCAATTCAGAAGACAAATACAAATCGTGCAGATTCAAACTAATACAGAATCGTGCATTAATACCTAATGTAATTGTGTTTGACAGATACGAAATCAGAGTCGAACGAAAACAAATAGCCGTGTAATAACAAAGATTAAAAAAATCAGACTTGAACCAAAACAATTTCAAACTAATAATATAGATTCAAACGATGGCTTTGGACTGTAGAAAAACATATTACGAAAAAAAATTCAAATAAATTCAAACTGAAAATTGAAGAGATTCAAGCCATAAATATCACTTACAATTGAGATTTGTGACGATTTAAGCTTTGGATGGAAGATTTCACGCTAGGGTTCTTTGTAGTCTCCAATCACCACTGATCGGGGAGGGTTTTTTTTGTTTATGTTGTTTTGTTAGGGTTTCACGATTTTTTAGTTGTAGAAAGTTTTAGGTTTTATTAATAATGAGGGCAGATGTGTCAATTCACTATTTTTTGTAGGTTTCAAAAATAGAACCTATATAATTTTGGCTATTTGTGCAAAATAGAACTTTTTTGGCCATTTTTTTAATTTATTTTCCTTTTATTGCCTATTTGCCTAAAAAAGCTAAATGTATATTTAGTAGGAAATAAATATACCAAATTAGAAATACATATACATATTAATTTAGAAGAATACAACTTTTAAGTTAAAAAAAATATGTACAAACTGAAACTGCTAAGACTAATAAGTACTTACAAACAGATTGTATTTTTTTTTATCAAAGACAAATAGATTGTATTTGCTACAGTAAAATATATAAAAATTCAAAATTAAAATATCCTGTGGAATCGAAAGCCTCTAACATGATCAGAACCATACCATGATCATAATCATAAGTACACTACGAAAAAAAAAATTGACATCACTTGTACTTTCCTTAAATTCACTATAAAACCCCTCTAGTTAAAAAAATCGCTCACCGTCCGTCTAAATTTGAAACCGCCCGTCTAAATTTGAAAAGTCAACCCGTCTCATTCTTCATGTATCCTCACTTTAAATTTTCAGACTCCTCTCTTTTAGATTTGATGATATCCATACAAATTCTAGATTTTAAATACAATTTATCAAAAACATAAAAAATAGCCCTTTTAAGAACAAACAAACTATATAACATATTGATTTAAATTTAATATTTTTTTCTATTAGTTGACTTATTAATATACCTTTTAAATTTTCTCTCTATCTCTCTTCGTAATTAATCCATAATTCTCTCTCTCCCTATAATTAGTCCATAATTATCTCTTCGAAGTTCCATAATTAGTTATATAACACTTTTCTAAAATCTTCCATAATTCTCCCTCTATCTCTTCGTCTGTCTCTCTCAATATCTCTCTCTCCCATCTCATTATGTCCTATTAGTCTATCTATTTCACTAGGTTTACCAATTTTGCTCTGATAGGTTTACAATTCTGCTCCATTTATTCTTTCTTCTTTCTTTGGGAAAAATAAGAAATAATGAAAAATAACAGATTTGAGGGGAAAAGGTCTCAGGTAAAGAGGAAGAAAGGGTCATGGGTTTGAAAGGGGAAAAATGGGGATTCTCGGTTTTGAGGGGAAAGGGACTCGGGTAAAGAGGAATTCGGGTCTAGTGTTGGGTAAAGGTCTTAGGTAAAGGTAAAAAATATGTTATTTTTTTCATTTCATTTAAAAACTAACATATTTACAACATGTTAGACTTTTGTGTCTTTTCTGAAACTAGAAGGGCTGTTTGTGTCTTTTAGACATATAATTTATATATCATATATGTATATAATATATAATCTATAATATTATATTTACATGTATATATATAATATATATATTATATTTATACACATACACATATATATTATATATGAGTGAGAGATGGGGAGAGAAGGAGAGAGATGGGGAGAGTGAGAGTTTTTATTGGTTATTTATTTATTATATTTTAATTAAGCGTAAAATAGATAGTCTCTTATTTTTTTTGTGGGTCCATTCACACGACTATTATTTTCACTCATTTAGGGGAAATATACTATTTTTAGAAAATAAGTAAGAGAATGACCGAAAAAATTGTAATTGCAAGAATGACCAGTTTTTTGTAACTACAATTTTTTTTTACAAAACTAGAAAATTTTATATACAAGTGTATTATGGTATATAAAAATATACCTACCATCAGTATATCATTGTATATATATTTTATTTTTATATATCATCCATTACCATACACCTTCTCATACCCAAACTCGTCCCCTCCTCTTTCTTCTTCATCTATCTCGCTCGAAAAATCAGATACTCAGAAATCAAAACCATAAAATCAATAAATTTTTGAATTATTTCATTATAGAACCACGACCTTGAAATATCTGAAGCTCCACTCCTCTCCATGACCTTCAAAAAATGGGTTCCATCATTTTTCCTCATCACCCTGACCTGAATTATTTTAAATGGCCGCTTTAAAACTCAATCGTTGATTCTCCGCACCATCCCACCACGCATGCAATAGAAAAGCATAGAGATAATGCGAGAGAGAAGAAAGAGGCAGAGAGGGTCGCACAACACAGAAGGAGGGAGAGATTGCAAGAGAGAAGACAAAGGGAAAGAAGAAACAAAGAAATCGGTCATTTGTACAAATAATAAACTTTTGTGTTATTTTCTAAAAGAGTTAAAATAATTGGCTTATAAACCTAGTTTTCTCATTTTTGATTATTATGAAACTACTTGTCTATTTTCGTATTAATATACTAAAAGGTTGCTAGTCCTGTTTAAATTGCCATATCTTTTATCTCATACTCATCTCCGTCGTTGCCTATTGGGTATGCTCAAGCTCAAGACTCCATGTAAATCTCCTCCTCTACTTGACTCTGGTCATCCCTCTTCTCTACGCCACCTTACCCATGCGAATCTCAAGAAGTAGAGTGGCTACAACAATGCGAAGGAAGTTTTCTATGGTCTTGTCCAGATGGAGAAGAAGATGACAACGAAGAGGAAGAGTTGTCATCTTACTTGCAAAGGTATTTGGAAGCAATATGATAAATATGTATAAGATCGTTAAAAATGTGTTAGTTTAATTATAAAATTTTAAAAAAAAATTAATCACATCCTCATATTAGTCTCTTTTTAATTTACTTTATATTTCTTAATTATCTATTAATATTTGAATAATATGATAAAAAAGAATTTGAGTGTAATTTTTCTGTTATATTTTTTCTATCTATTCCTTTCTATTCAATTTTAATGAGAAAAGTCCTATCCATAAACTAATTGATCAACACTGCCTTATTAAGAATATAAAAGTCCTGATGCCAAGACCACCTTCCTCTTTAGGCTTCCAATAAAACATCCAAGCCACTGGAACAAACTTATAAGTTTCAACTGAACATGTCTAAAAGAAGTTTCTAATAACAGTATTTAATTCCTATAAAATAGATAAAGGCCAACAATAGATTTGAAAAGAATGCAAAAATAATTATTGGATCATTGAATTAATGAGACATAATATGCCTGCCGTAAATAAAGTTAAATCCTTCAAAGATTCTAATTTACTTTTAATTTTATCAGCCCAATGGATTAACCATTGACGTTCAGGCGCACCAACAATGAGAGGAACTCCTAAATAAGTAAAAAAAATCTCATTCTTTACATATTCTATACATCGACAAAAAATCTACAATTTGGCTCCCCGAGATGCCCTTACGAAATAAATTGATGATTTATCTCGATTGATCGATAACCAAAGAGGGAACCGTAAAGCTCAAAAGCATTTAAAAACACTTGTAGATTCTTAAAAGAGGCCTTACAGAAAAGAAGAGTTACCATGGTCGCTCGACCATTCTTGTTATTAAGAATTTGGGCGGCCATTTTGCTACACAAATGGTCCAAATGTGCCATTTGTGTAGTTCTCCCAAAAATAAATCTGGAGCAATAGGCAGCCCATGGCCCCATATAGGGGTGGCCCATATAGAGACAGCCTCTAGGTTTATCAAGTTACCACCCCTGATATAAGCATCTATATACATACCACTCCAACATTTTCTCCCTTTCCAATGGGTGATTTCTACAATTTCCACCTATTTCTTCCTTTCTCATTTAGCTCAGTTTGAGAGATAATTTGTCATTCATCCCAAAGTCAATTTTGACAATTAATAATCGATTTTGATGTACTCGTGGAGAAGAACTCAAATCTCCAATGACATTACACTTTTATATAGTGGGTCTCACGTAAAAATTTACTCAAAATTTGTCCACAAAAGTGGTGTAAAAATACCCAATTTCTAACAATTGCTCACATGAATGAAAATTGATGACCAACGACACAACATACATGGTGATAGAATTCTACGTTTCAAAACCTACATAGGATATATAGGTTTCACCCTTTCAACATTCCCTTATGTAAGTATGTTTACTTTATTAGCTGACCTGTAGAAACAATGTCTTTGAACTGTTCGGCCTTTTGTGTAAATGATGACATACTACACACATGAGTTATCCATGACACAGTTCGGTTCTCATGATTATGTTCATTTTGGCCATAAACGTCCTCTTGGTTCTGCAAGAGTTTCTAAAGAATTGTGCCATTACCATTCCTATAGAAGCAACCTCACTTCACTATCATATAGGTGATCTCTGAATTTGAGAGTAAATATGCATTACTCTATTCAGATCTCACAATTTTTGACGTATAAGAATCATTAAAAGCTCAGCTTAACCTAATCTCAACGAGTATCACGGTTCTTATCATAAGAATTGTTAGGGAAAATCTCCATAGTGATCCAGCTAAATTTATACAATTAGGTTGTCCCTTTGAACCTAGATTTTGAGATCTCGAGTCAACTAGGTTGGGTCTCCTATGTATTAACTTATTTTTACATGGGCTTTAGTCAAAGTCTCATTGATGACTTTTCAACTAACTCTCTATTTGACCATTTGGTTAATAGATCTGTACTATTATCCTTTGACTTCACATAGTCAAGAGTGATAGCTCCTGTCAAAAGTAGTTGTTTAATGATATTATGTCTATGACGAATGTGTCTAGACTTACCATTATACATATTACATTATGCCCTTCCAGTAACACTTTGACTATCAAAGTGTATGAAGATTGGTGACACAGACTTTGTCCATCTAGGAATATCATCTAGGAAGTGGTGTAGCCACTCATCCTCCACCCCACGTTTGTCTAAAGCTATAAGCTCATATTCCATAGTGTATCTAGCTATAACAATCTGTTTTGAGGATTTTCATTCTATGGCAATGCCTCCTAGTGTGAAAATATATCCACTAGTAGACTTCGTATCTTTCTTATCAAATATCCAATTTGCATCAATATATCATTCTAGGACCAGTGGATATATTAAATAGTGTAGTTCAAAACTTCGAGTATATCGTAAGTACCTTAATACACTTACAATGGCTTTTCAATGTTCAGCTCCAGGATTACATGTGAATCTACTTAGTTTATTTAATTTATAGGCTATATCCGATCTTGTACAACTCATCAAGTACATCATACTACCTATCACTCTAGAGTACTCTACTTGAAAGATACCCTCACCTTTATTCTTGAATAAATGTACACTTATATCCATCGGTGTTTTGTATTCACCAGTGTCATTTTTGCTAAATTTTCCAAGAATTGAATTTACATAATAAGAGTGACTTAAAATAAGTCCATCTAATGTTCTTTTGATTTTTATTCCCAATATAACATCAGCAAGTCTCATGTCATTCACATCAAATCTAGATTATAACATGTCTTGCGTAGATTTGATCATCTTATCTTTACTCCCAACTATAAGCATGTCATCACCATACAAGTACACAATGACATATCCATTTTTTGTATCTTTAACATAGATACATTATCACATTCATTGATTTTGAATCCAATTGACATCATGTGACTGTACAATTTCTCATGCTATTAATATAGTGCTTGTTTCAAACCATACAATGATTTGACTAATTTACAGACTTTCTTTCCTTACCTAGGAGCTAAAAACCCTTTTGGTTGTTCCATGTAGATTTCTTCCTCTTAATATCCATTTAGAAAGGTTGTTTTCACATCCATTTGATGTACTTCAAGATTTAGCAAAGTTGCAATTGTAAGTACCATCCTAATGGAGTTTATTCTCAACACCGAAGAATATGTAACAAAATAATAAGGACCCTCCTTCTATATGTAGCCTTTAATTACAAGTCTCGCCTTGTATTTATCAATTGATCCATCGACTTCTATTTTTCATTTTAAAATACACTTGGAATCCAAAGGTTTACAACTAGGTGAAAGATCGACTAGTTCCTAAGTATAATTTTAAAAATGGAATAAATTTCACTCTTCATGGCCTCTTTCCAAAAAGGACATTCATTTGAGTTTACAACTTCATTGAAAGTTTTTGGTTCACTTTCAATCATATAGGTTAGAAAATCAAGACTAAAAGACTTTTCTGTCTGGGGGAGAGAGAGAGGATGATGGAGGGAGAAGGAGTTAGAGAGAGAGGGAGAGAGAATGTGAGATTAGAGAGAATATATATATATATATATATAGAGAGAGAGAAAGAGATGGAGAGAGAGAACGAAAGAGAGGGAGAGAGAGTGTGAGAGTGAGAGAGAGTACAGACGGAGAGATAGTGGAGATAAAGAGAGAAAGAGAGAGATACACACACAAAGTAAAGATGAAGAGAGAGTGGAGAGAGTGAGTGAGTGAGAGAGAGAGAGAGAGAGAAAGAGAGAGAGAAAGAGAGAGAGAGAGAGTAAAGAGAGAGTGAGAAGAGAGAGAGATTGAGAGAGAGATAGAGAGAAAGTGAAAGAGAGGGTAAGAGAGAGGATGGAAAAGAGAAAAGGAGTTGGAGAGAGAGGGAGAGAGGGGAAGAGAGAGGGAGAGAGAGAGTGAGAGAGTCAGAGAGAACTGAGAGAAAGCTGAGAGAGCCAGAGCAGAGAGAAAAACTAGAGAGAAAGAGAGAGTGAGAGAGTAAGAGAGAGAGAGAGCTGAGACAAAGAGAGAGAGAGGGAGAGAGTGAAAGAGAGAGGGGGGAGAGGGAGGAAGGGAGAGAGAGAGAAAGAGAGACAGAGAGCGAGGGCGGGAGTAAAGACGGAGAGATAGTAGAGAGAGAACGAGAGAGTGTGTGTGTAAAGATAGAGAAATAAGAGAGAGAGGGGAGAGTAAAGTGTTGATTGTCGAGGCACGTGCGGTGGAAGTGTGTGGCATGTGGCCATTTTAAAAATTAAATTTGTAATAAAAATCGAATCCTTTTCATAAAATAAAATCGCGCAACGCTATGATAACAAAAACACTTTTTATTAAAAACTCTTTTAAATCATTCATGATCTATTATATATTTATATGTTAAATTAACAACATACAAGGTTAGGAATCATATACCTCTTGTAGTCTAAATTAAGCGTCCTCAGGAAATCATTTCAATGATCAGCAGACTCTGAGATCCACACCAAGATCTTCAGGTCAATCGTTAATGCATTATAACGTGTGTGAGCAAGTATAATATAACGAATACACTTTTCTATCTCTAGATGTACTCAACACATGAGATCTAGAGATTTTACTGAGAATGATTTTTGTGAGAGGATTCTCTAAAAGAACGTGACGATGATTCTTTTAGAGATTTGATTAACTTTTAACTGTACAAAAGTCACTCCTCGAGAATTGTGTTCTTCTCTCAACTCTTGATTGATGAACTGATTCTCTAATTGATTCATACATCTGATACCATCAGAATAATATATGTATATTTTTCTTGATAATGCGTATCAGATATTTAGGATAATTGAAATAATATTTAATAATAAAATTACCAATAGCAGTGGGACCCACTGTAATTGTGCGCAACGTCTCACGGCACCATTGTTGTGCCATGGCACTACAGTGCTGCACACCCACTACTATAGTACCACGTGGCACTACAGTAGTCAATGTCAATCTCAGATACCCAATAAATGATTGACACGTGAAAATTACTGAGTATTAAATAGTTATTTTAATCAAATTAAATATCTTGATATTTGTTAATTTAAAATTAACATATCTGATTATCTTTACCAACTAAATTATCTGTTATTTCACAAATAATAGATTTAGTTGATAAGGATAATTATTTAATAATAATTTAATTATCTAATTTCATAAATTAGATATTTTGTCTCATTTATCGATAATTAGAAAAAATTGATAATTATTCATATATAATATAATTCCGAAAATTATATTTATATGTGTATAAATAATTTAATTTATTAATTCTTAATTAATTAATCACATATAATTATCTCATAATTATGTATTTGCCCCATAATAAAAATTCATTTGCAAGTAAATCCTTTTCTCATGTCCTGAAATATTCACACCCTAGACTTCGTAGTACAAAGATGACTTGGTACCTATAATCTTAAGCTCAAATAAGCCAGATTATTAATTAAACTCTTTAATTAATAATCTTATTTATTAATTCCATGATTTCTCGACTATAAATATGGAATTGCATTATTAGAGATTATCGATTGTAATTACAGAGTATTCTCATGTAGTCCACTCATATAATCATTTCACATAATTTTTTCCTCCAATTATTGGTTCGTAAATTAGAACTGATCAAAATTAACATTTTACTCTTCTAATTACCTCTTGATCCTTAAGTACCATTAATCTACTAGTGAATGACTAATTTATAATCTTATAATAAATTTGAGCTCAATAACCATTTAATTTTAGAATTAACACTTAAGAGAACCAATATAGGATCTGTTAGGAAAGCTTGGATTTCAAATCTTGTAAGACGATGTTCCCAGCCATCCATATTACTGAATCTCTAAAACAAAAGTCACTAGCCTGTTTTACAAACAGACCTTAACGAGTGAATCAAAAGATCCAGTAAACATGCATAGAAATTCATGACTACTCTGGATTCAGACTGTTCTATATATGATCATCAAATTGATGTGTATTAAATCTTTATGATAAACGACATGTTGATAAAGATATTAATTTACATCGGCCCAGTCATATCTAATCTCATTATATAAAATACCTTCACTAAGATGTCTATCCACATCAATGATCTGGATCTAGTTCACATGCATTCATAATGCTTAGTGACTTGTACTAGCAACCATTCATTAAAGATTCTATACTTTAATATGTTGCTGATAATTTTATTTATTATCTATGATCTTAATCCTCTCGTACTAATACAAGATCATAGTCTCATTAATGAATATATAATTTTTAGATATTTATATAAATTATTCAATAATAATTTAAAAGAATAATTATAAGAAAATGTAATGCTCATTAAATTTTATATCAAGATGTTAATACACATGCTTTGAGGGCATAACATCTAACATAAAGATGAAGAGATAGTGGAGCGATAGAAAAGTCAAGAGAGAGAGACATTGAGAAAGAGTGAGCCATTGAGAGGGATAGAAAGGGAGTGAGACAGCGAGAGACATAGAGAGAGAGACAAAGAGAGAGAGAGGGAGGGAGGGAGATAGAGGGAGAGACCAATAGAGCAAGAGAAAGAAAGGGAGAGAGTCAAATCAAGAGGGAGGAGAGAGAGAGAGAGTCAAATCTAGGTGGAAGAAGAGAGAGAGAGAGAGATCGAGAGAGACAAGGAGAGAGAGTAAAGAAGGAGAGATAGTGGAGAGAAAAGAGAGAGAGGGAGAGAGAGATAGAGTGTGAGAGAGAAAGAAAGAGCGAGAGAGAGAGGAAGAGAGAGAGATTGCAGGGAGAGAAAGAGAGAGCACAGAGAGAGAGGGGGTGAGAGAGTAAGGATGAAAGAGTAAGGAGTTTGAGAGATAGGAAGAGAGGGAGAGAGAGAGCGAGAGTAGAGAGAAAAAATAGAGAGAGTGCGAGAGTAGAGAGAAAGAGAGAGACAAAGATAGTGTGAAAGAGAGAGGAAAAGAGAGAAGGAGAAGGAGGGAGAGGGTGAGAGAGAGAGGGATAGATAGATAGATAGATAGATAGATAGATAGAGAGAGAGAGAGATAAATAGAGATAGACAGAGAGAGAGAGAGAGAAAAGTAGGGAGGGAGTACAGATGGAGGTATAGTAGAGAAAGAAAGAGAGAGGTAGTGAGAGGAGGATGGAGAGAGTGGAGAGAGAAAGAGAGAGAGACAGAGAGAGAGAATGAGAGAAAGAGATGGACTGATAGTGAGAGAGAGAGAGTAAAGAAAGAAAGATAGTAGAGATAAGGAGAGAGAGATAGTAGAGACAAGGTTAGAGAGAGAGAATTGAGACGGAGAAATAATGGAGAGAGAGATGGCATGAAGAAAGACACAGAGATAAATAGAGAGAGGAGGGGGAGAGAGAGAGAGAGATAGAGAGAGAGTGTGTGTGTGAGTGAGAAAGAGAGAGAGAGATGGAGAGAGTGAGGGTGAGAGAGAGAGATAGAGAGTTATATTTTGAGAGAGAGATAAAGAGAGAGAGTAAAGATAGAAAGATAGTACAGAAAGAGATCAAGTAAAGACGGAGAGAGAGGGAAAGAGATAGAGAGAAAGAGAGGGAAAGAGAGAGAGAGAGAGGGAAAGATAGTGAGAGAGGGGGGGAGAGAGGGAAAAAGAGAGAAAGAGAGAGACCGATAGAGCGAGAGAGAGAAAGGGAGAGTCAATTCTAGAGGGAGGAGAGAGAGAGAGAGTCAAATCTAAAGGGGGGGAGAGAAAGGGAGAGAGAGATTTTAGGGAGAGAGACTAGAGAGGAGAGAGAGTGGGCTAGAGAGAGAGAGACTAGAGAGGAGAGAGAGTGGGCGAGAGAGAGAGAGAGAAGGGATGACAGAGAGAGAGAGCGTCAGGTGAACCAATTTAATTTGTTTCTCTATTCCTGTTCTCTTGAGCTATTTCTGAGACTGAATGGACCCATATGAACAAATCTACGGATTCAAATACCAGGCGAATTTATCTCCATAAATTCCCTACCTATTTAATCACCTTAGGATTAAGGTAATTATGAAAATACCCTTAAGGTGTAATAATTAGATTTAGAGCTAAGTAAAATGTTTTGAGCTCTAAACTAATTTGTTACTGGTCTTTCAACATGATCATAACTTGTCTAGGTTTACCGTTTGAGTCTCCACTCTCATGCCCGAAGACTGACATTCATTGGTTCAACGTAACAGTCGTAATCGGATTCAATTGCCCAGTTGATCCTAAGACTGCGAATATTGTTCTTTCTCAGAAGAGTTCATCTGGAGACGCATCTGTTTCACTCTTCGTTCTTTGATGAAAGTTCTAGGACTTGAGTAATTTATAAACAAACTTTAATAAAACTTTTAATTTATTCATAAGAATTCAATAATACTAATATCTGAGAAATAATTAAATACAAATAAATAGTTATTACACGCTACTTTATGGACATTTTCCAACAATCTCTCACTTGGGCTAAAGTAGGCGTGTATAATCTCTTATCTCCAATCTTTCCAGATAACCATAAAAAATTTTACTACTTAAAGTCTTCGTGAATGGATCTTCCAGGTTGTTGACCGTCAAAATATGTGTAACCACAACGCCTCCATGCTGAACAATTTCTCCAATCAGGTGATATTTACGTTTTATGAGTTTGGATCTCTTATGGCTTCTAGGTTCCTTAGAATTCGCTACAGCCCCACTGTTATCACAATAAAGTGTCATGGGCTTGTCAGCGTTTGGAACAACTTTCAGAGTCTTAAAGAACTTCCTAAGCCATACAGCTTCCTTTGCAGCTTCACAAGCTGCCACATATTCAGCTTCTATGGTAGAATCATCAATGCAAGATTGCTTGATACTTCTCCATACAACTGCTCCACCGTTCAGGTTGAACACAAATCCTGAAGTGATACTCCTAGAATTCTTATCTACTTGAAAATTAGACCCCAAAAAAGAAATGATAGGTACAGCTAGTCCGTGAACAACCAACCATCGCACTGTAAAAATTGAATAAGTTTTATCTATAGTCATTGGGTCCTCCTAAAAAGATCTACTAAATTCATCGAGTTGTTTCAAAGTATCAAAACGGCCAGTTATTAATGGAATTCATTGTCGGCTCTCTGTAAAATACTCATTTGGACAAGGGCTTCCAAATACATCATAAGCTAAACCCGTGCTGACGAATAACCAACCTGCAATGAATAGAGAAGGTATAGTAATGCTATGAATGATCGCCAGCGGAGCCACAAAGGACTCTCTAACTTGATTCTTTTCTGTCGATAAGCTCCAGTTGCATTAGTATACCCTGTCATATTCAAGTCAGTACATGAATACACAAGCATGTAGTTCCTTGTTCTTCTCAAATACTTAAGGACATGCTTGACGACATTCCAATGCTCGATTCTAGGATTAGATTGGAAACGAGTCAGCATGTACACGACATAGAAAATGTCTGGCCAAGTGCAAAGCATCGCATACATGAGACTTCCTATGACTGAAGTATAGGGAATCTTTCTCATATTTTTACCTCTTTTTGAGGAGTCTTAGGAGACTGCTCCTTGGAGAGGCTAGCTCCACATCTAAAATGAGGAAATCCTTTCTTGGACATTTGCATACTGAAGTGATCCAACACCTTATCAATATAACATGCTTGAGACAGTGCTAATTGTCTATTTTTCCTATCTCAAAAGATCTGGATACCTAAGACAGATGCAACTTCTCCAAGATCTTTCATATCAAATTACCTTGCGAACCAAATCTTGACATCAAATAATTTTCCTACATCATTCCCCATAATAGAATATCAACTACATACAAGACTAGACAAACCACCTTCCTTTTGTGTATCATCTTATACACACATGGCTCGTTCACTAACTGTTCAAAACCATAGTTTTTAACAGTTTTGTCGAATCTAATATTCCATGATCGTGACGCTTGCTTAAGTCCATAAATGGACTTCTGTAGTTCATAAACTTTACTATCTTGGCCTTCTTCCATGAACTCGTTAGGTTGAGCCATATAAATGCGCTCATCAAGATTCCCATTCAGAAATGCAGTCTTGACATCCATTTGCCAGATTTCATAATTAAGGGCAGTAGCAATGGACAAAAAGATTCGAATGGATTTAAGCATAGCCATCAGCGAGAAGGTATCCTCGTAGTCTATACCTTCCTTTTGGGTGTAGCCCTTGACTACTAGTATAGCTTTGAATGTCTCTACATTCCTATCCAGACCTCTTTTCTTTTTATAGATCCATTTACATCCTACGGTTTTTACCCCTTCAGGAGGCTCTACAAGCTTCCAGACTCCGTTTGAGTACATCGAATGTATCTCAATGGTCATGGCTTCTTTCCATAAGTTTAGTTCCAGACCATCCCTGACCTCTAAGTAGGAAATAGGTTCATCATGGTCCTTAACTGAGAAAGCTGTCAAAGCTTCTCCATAGGACATATACCTCTCAAGTTGTCTCACAATCCTCCCACTAAGTCGAGGCTCCGTAGGCTTTGGCTTATGTCGTGGTTCTTCCATTATTGAATCAAAAATAATTTCTAATTAGGGAGTCAGTGTCCTCCCACTCAATAATTTCACTAGCAGAACTGTGCTTCTCGGCTATACACTTTTAATGTAATCTTCTTCAACAAAATGAGCATTCATGCTAACGAATGTTTTCTGATTAGTCGTACTGTAAAAGATGTACCCTTTCATTCATTTAGGATATCCTACGAACATGCATAATTTTGAACGACTTGTCAAATTGCTTGTCTTCAGTTTTAGAACTGTGGTGGGCACCACCATGTTTTAAAATGGTTAATAGATTACTTTTGTCCATTCCATCTTTCATATGGTGTACCAGGCACCAAATTTGATGAAACTTGGTTCAGAATATATGTTGTTAATTCCAAGGCATATCCCTAGAAGGAATTTGGGAGGGATCAGTAATTCATCATTGATCTAATCATATCAATCAGAGTTTGATTTCTTCTCTCGGACACACCATTTTGCTGTTACATACCAGCTGCTGTAACCTGAGAAATAATACCTTCTTGCATAAGAAAGTCTTTGAGCTCTCCTAACAAGTACTCTCCACCACAATCGGATCATAGTGTTTTGACTAGTTTTTCTAATTGCTTTTCAACCAAGGCCTTATATTCTTTGAACTTTTCAAAGGTTTTAGACTTTTGACGCATTAGATAAACATGACCAAAATGTGAGTAGTCATCAGTAAAGGTTACGAAGTATTCATTAACTTCCTCTTGCTTGGATATTCAATGGCCCACATACATCACTATGTACGAGTCTAAGGCATTGAGTGGCTCTTTTACCTTTTGCTGAAAAAGGACTCCTCGTCATTTTGTCTTCAATACAGGATTCGTATGTGAGTAGTGATCCCACACTTAAAGTTTGCAAGGGACCATCCTTCACAAGTCTTTTAATCTTGTCAAGGCTTATATGCCTAAGACGTAAGTACCACAAATAGATTAGATCAGTTGAGTCATATTTCAACCTTTTACTATCCCTTTGTGAATCATTATTCACTTCACTGTCACATATCATTGGAACTTTTGCTTTTACGTGAAACAATTTATTAAACATGCGTGCAAAGTAATTAGGCATTCATTTCTAAAAATACCAATATCATTATCAATGAATTTAAGATCAAATCCTTGCTCAATTAAAGCACTAATAGAAATAAAATTCTTCCCAAAAACTGGGATATAATAAACATCACGTAAAATAATAAAATGTTTCTGAAACTATAATTTAAAAGTTCCCACAGATACGGCTAATACTGGTGCTCCATTACCCCAGCGGAAGCTGTACTCGCCCTCGCCGAGCCTTCTGACTTCCCTGAACCCCTATAGGGAGCAACAAATATGGTTTGTAGCTGCAAAGTCTACAATCCAAGAAAAAGTATAGTCAGCTACATAACAGGCCTCAGTAATCATTACTATACCTTGAGATCCCAACCCTTTGAGATACTCTTGGCAGTTGTGTTTCCAATGACCAGCAGCTCCACAGTGATGATACTTGTCTTTTGACTTGTCTACTCTCGCAGTGCTCTTGTCTTTGGCAGCTCTTAGCTTCTGCTTCTTTTCTTTCCGTAGACCTCTTCTTTGTTTTTTCTTAGAGCTAGAGGTGGAAGGATTTTTCAGTAAAGTTAGCCTCTCTAGACATTCTCTTGGCCTTCAGAAACAGTGTCTCAACAGCTTGCAGCTCCTTCATGAGCTCATGAAGTTGAGTACTTCAGCTTATTCATCTAATAATTAAGCTTGAAGTTCTCAAAGGTACTAGGAAAAGTCTCTAGGATCATATCCACCTGAGTCTCACTATCAACCTCAGCAACCATGATCACCATCTCATTCATATAACTTATGATCAGCATCATATGTTCTCTGACAGGGGTTCTAAGTTCCATCCTGCAATTCATGAAGTCACGTACAACTGTCTATCTGGCTTGACGACCTTGATCTCTGAACATTTCAGTGATGTTCAACATCATATCAGCGACGGTCTCAAAGTTCTGATGCTATTGTTATAACACATTACTCATAGATTCCAAGATGTAACATTTGTCAATCTCATCAGAACGCAGCCATGAAGCATAATCATCATTTTCTTCTTAAGTCGATTCAACCATAGGCTCAATGGGACAAGGGGTAGTGAGCATGAACTTGTGCTTTTCTACCGTCAACACGATATCAAGATTTCATTTCCAATACACATAATTTTCACCAGTAAATTTGTTCCAGTTAACAATAGTTGAGAGTGGGGAAAATGACATGATTACTAAAAAGAATAAATAAAGCGGTGTAGATAAATGCTCAATCATTTAGGAAAGTATTATTCATGATACAACTACTTAAATATTTAAAAATATATTAAAAATATTTCATCCATGATGTTACGATAACAAATGATAGCTTGCCTAATCTCCTATCGCATCGAGACTCTTCTCGTTTGGTTAACGCTTAAATGTCTCCACATCTAGCTTAACCAATCATCAATGATTTTGGTCACCTTGGCCTCATTGACTAGCCCCTAGGTGAGGATTTCAATGTGCTTCAGTCTAAGTATTTAACCATCACATCGACTCTTAAAAAGTTTCTATGGACTAACAATCCGTCTGTGGGACGGTCCTGCCCCACAACTTCCTTTAGAAGCCTTAGCTTCTCAAGCAACTCGATGACTCAAACGACATGACTCCAAAGTTTCTTCCACTGAATAGAGTACCGCTATGGGAGATTCTAAATCATTCCTTGTGGCACGATCAAGTTCGTGTTGGAGACCTTGGGAGCGTTTTAACGTAAATGACCCTCACACTTAGTTTTTGAAAAAACTTTGGATTTTTGGTTGTTTTTTAAAACATAACTTTTATTAATTTGAAAAACATGATGAAATTTATAAATCCTTTATTAATTTTAAATCCCAATTTAAAATAATAACCATTATAAATTTCACACTGCAATTAAATTATAACCATTATAAAATAATTTACAATGATGCATGTACATGCTACATGGTAATTTGATATTGGCATATCCCTAGTCCTATATGTCATGTTATATGTGATGCGCGATTAAAATTAAATCATACATTCAAAATTAACCTCCCTGTTGGCTCATTTCTAATTACAACCCAAAAAAATAATAAATAAATAATAAATTAATTTATGAGCTAATCTTCATGGTGTCTGCAATTTTCTCTTTCGTCTCCATGTTGTCCCATTATTTTGTAACTTTTTACAAAATATTAGTCCCTTATTTTTTTTAAAAAAATTTCAATCAAAATTTTAATTTTTCAACAATTTTAATTTTGATAAATAAATTACCAAGTAATTAATAATTGATTTATTTCTAAAACAATTTTTAAAATAAAAACAATTAAAAAGAGTTGAAAATTATTGAATTAAATTAAAACAATGTATGTATAGGGACTAAAATGAGTTTCAAATAAAATTTTAAATTTTAAAAAATAAGGGTCTGATACCAATTGCTATGATCAATTGGTTTAAAATTAATTAAAAATATGTTTGAACCGCGAACAGTTCGTGGACGGAATATAAAAAAATTCAATTAACTTATTTAATGAAATTAAATAATTTAAATCAAATAATGTGTCATTATGCATATATGACATGAAATGAGAAGATAAGGTTAGAAACAGTTTTTTCACCCATACCTATTATCACACTTAACTAATAAAATGATATCACCCATCACATATAGGTGTAGAAAATATGCATTAGCACAAAAACACATTTTGATCCAATTTATCTCATTTCTCTATTCCTGTTCTCATGAGTTATTCACAGTCAATCAACAAGCTATTTCTGAGACCTATTTAATCCTGACATCATACGTCTCCGCTATAGGTTCGACGCCGAATCAACTCTCGATTCATGCACGCTATGTTTCATGTTGGTGCAAATAAACTCTTTTTATTTTCACAGACCACATAATGTTTTAACATAATACCTATCGTGAATACCAGTACCAAGAGTAGAATATAAAATTATCATTTTAACCCTCTTGTTATTATTTCCTTAACTGATTTATTGATTGTGAATAAGAAAGACATAATAATGAATTATCTCATACAATCCACAAGTCTTAATCAATGACTCAATTCATAGAATACCTGATCAGGTTACTTTATTCACACACCCATCAATAAAGCATAAAGTGATATTGTTTCTTTTGCAATCCAACTACGAATTTTTATATCTGTGAATCACGTAACTCTAACTTAATTAAATTACAAACCCAACATCGAAAGTATTGCCCGCCAATTCGAACTCACTCATTTGACATATTAACGATTGCAACTAATTAAATCAAGCTACGTATTTACCTCAGGATTAAGGTGATTATGAAAATATCCTTAATGTGTAACAATTAGATTTAGAGCTAAGTAAATGGTTTTGGGCTCTAAACTAATTTGTTACCGGTCTATTCAACATGTTCATAACATATCTAGGTTAGTCATTTGTCTCCACTCCCTTGCCTCAAGACTGGCATTCATTGGTTCAACTAACAGTTGTAATCTGATTCAATTTTCTTATCGATCCTAAGACTGCAAATATCGTTATGAACTTTCTTAGAAGAGTTTACTGTTCATGACGGAAATTTACTGTTTACAGAAACTGTTCATGATGGAAATTTATTGTTCGCTGAAAATTTACTGTTCACATCGAAAAATACTATTCCGGCGGCGGTGGATGGTGGCTGCGGGCAGTGTGACTGGTGGCCTAGTGGTGGCCGACGATAATGGGTGGCGATAGGAGAGTCCTGTCGTCGGTGACAACTGTGTTCACTTTTATGGAAGTTTCATAGAAACCCTGATACCAACCAACCCTATCACCATAGAGTTTGATGATAACCCTCAATCTATTAATTATCTTTTTAAATTCTAAAATTAATTTTTAATTTTTAATTTTATGAAAATTAGAAATTAATTATTAATTTTATGAACATTAGAAATCAATAGGATAATTGGGTTTGACCCAAGTTTGACCAAATCAAATAAACTTTTTATTTGATTAAGTCAAAGTCAACTATTTAAAAGAATAATTATAGAAATTAATTTTAATAAAGATATTTCTTAATTAAATAGAATTTTGTTCAAAACTTGAAGATTATGAAGATGGACATCAGGACGAGAATGTAATATTTGGGAAATATATATTCTTGAAGTCCGCTTTGTAATTTAATTTCTTTATTTCAAGGGTTGTTATTTAATTGTTGAATAATTAATTATTATATTTGATAACATGTCCATACATTAGTTGATCACATGCCATTCATGAAAATTCCACACAGTTTTTTTTAATTATGCATCTCATCTGTGGAAACATGATTTATTAGGATTGTTCTAATATGTTTATATGTATTATTTTATTAAATTAATTGCATGTAAACTGTTAGGTTTTAATTAGTTAAAACTTAGTAATCACAGCACACTAAGAGCTATAGTAACCTTTAGGATAACCGACTTTAGTAAAAGAGTTTTATTAAAGTTTGATGAATATACTTAATTAGTTAATCTAAACTCACCTCATTATGACTTAGGTGCTTCAGAAGGTTAAATGAACTTAGACCAATGAGATTAACATAACTTATTATTAAATATTCATAGGGTTATTAATTTAACTAGTAATTAATTTAGAATTAATTAATTAGTTAAAATGGAAACACATAATCCTAAAATAGTGAGTGGGAGAAGGTTGACATGTCAATATAACCTACGGTCTCCATTATTAGTACAACACTGTGAGGTACAGTGAAGGCCTCGAGATGGATTTCTTTTCACCCCCTAAGGAAAGTTTCCAGTTGTACCAATACCGACTTTAAGCCTACATATTCTAAATCAAGTCATAAAATCTGAAATAATGTGTTCACAAAGTCACAAACAAGCGATACCTTATTGTTAAAAGAGAAAATATGAGATATTTTAAGTTTTAATTAATAAAGATTAAAATGTCTCATAGACAGACTGAGGTTAACCTACCTGACCCTAAGGCAGCACATTAATCGTTAGGTTACTTTATCGTGATTAGTAAATGTTAAATTTTGTGTGTTTATTGTGTTGCATTCATACATCACGTTTACTTTTTAAATTCTAGATATTTATCAATTATATTGAATCTTGTATGTTTTAAATTTCAAATATCATTATTATGTCTACCATAGGTAACCCTGTTACTGCTTTACTCACTCTCGAGAAATTGAATAGTGATAATTTTGCACGTTGGAAATCAAATATGAACTAATGCTAATTTGTGGGAACATAAGTTCATTCTTATTGAGGAATGTTCTGAGGAGCCCGCTGCTAATGCCCCCAAGAATGTTAGGGACAAATATGATGCTCGGATCATATCGAACAACAAGGCCAATTGCTATATGTTTGTGCAATGAATGATGTCCTGAGAACCAAGCATGAAAGCATAGAGACTGCCTATGAGATTATGGAATTGTTACAGGCGGTGTTTTGGCAGCAGTCTGATCAAAGTCGTGAGACCACTAGGAGCTATATGAAAAATAATATGGGAAAGTGTACTTCTGTGCGAGAACATGTTTTGAACATGATCAATATAATGCACGAGACAGAAGTATATGGGGTGACCATTGATGAACGGACTCAAGTTAGCATTATACTTGAGTCGCTCACACCAGCTTTTTCTACGTTCACGACCAACGATGTTCTGAACAAGTTGCAATTCAACAGGACCTAATTGTTGAATGAACTATAGACTTTTAAGTCACTCAACCTTAGAATAACCAAAGAGAGTGAGACAAACGTTGTCGAGCAAAAGCCTTCTTCCACTATTAAAATTAACGAGAGAAAGAAGATCAATGGAAAGGGCAAAGGTAAGAACGAGAAAGGGAAGAAAGCAAGGACGTCGCAAGCCCAAAGGAAAATGTTTCCACTCTGGGGTTGAAGGTCATTGGAAGAGAAACTTTAACAAGTATCTCTCTGAGCTGAAAAAGAAAGGTAAATATGATTTACTTATTCTTGAAACTTGTTTAGTAGAATATGATTTGTCATCTTGGATACTGGATTCAGGAGCCACTAACCATGTATCTTCTTCTTTTCGGATACTTGATTCATAAAGGGAGCTTGCTGATAGAGATGTCGTTTTGAGAGTTGGCAATGGTGCGCTCGTGTCGGCCAAAGCATTAGGGATAATCCATTTACTTTTTGGATATAATTATTTGGTTTTGAACGATGTTTATTATATTCATGGATTTTCGAGAAATTTGATTTTCTTTTTCTTTTGCCAGAATAAGTTTTTGAAGTTTCTTTTATTAATAAAGAGTTTATTATTTCAAAGAATGGATTCGATATTTGATGTGTAAAAGTTATAGATGGACTCTATAAGCTTAAACCGACTGAACACGTGTTAAATAATTCTGAATTATTTAAAGTAGTAAAACATAAAACTAATAAACGATAAAGAGTTTCTCATGATGATAACACATATCTTATGTTGGGACATATTAATCAAGATAGATTAAATAGGTTAACAAAACATGGTGCTTTCAGAGAACTAACAGTTGGAACTCTTCATGTTTGTAAATCATGTGTAGAGGGTAAAGTGAGCAAGAGACATTTCTCTGGAAAGGGCCAAAGAGCCAAGGAACCACTTGAGTTAGTACATAGTCATGTCTGTGGACTGATCAATGTACAAGTTAGAGGTGAGTATGAGTATTTCTTCATTTTTATTGATGATTAGTCAAGATATGGTTATACTAATCTAACGAAAAGAAAGTCTGAATCTTTTGAAAAGTTTAAAGACTTCAAAGCTGAAGCTGAAAAGTAATTAGGTAAATCATTGAAAATTCTTTGATCCGATCGAGGGAGTGAATACTTGGATTTAGAATTCAAAGACTATTTTGTTGGAATGTGGAATCCTATCCCAACTCTCCGCACCTGGAAAACCATATCAAAATGGTGTTGCAGAGAGAAGAAATCGAACCTTATTAGATATGGTTAGGTCGATGTTAAGCTACTCATCATTGACACTTACATTTTGGGGATATGCACTATACACAGAAACTTAGGTTTTGAATATGGTGCCATCTAAGTCTATAAGCAAGACGCCTTTAGAGCTATTGAATGGCTCCAAACCTAGTTTGCGTCATTTCTGTATATGTGGATGTCCAGCTCACGTTCTTAAACCCAAGACCAGAAAAAGACTCAAGGTCTGAGGTATTCATATTCGTAGGCTATGCTCTAGAGACTAGAGGTGGGTACTTTTATTGTCACAAGGATCAAAATGTATTTGTATCGACAAATTCAGCCTTCATTGAGCATGACTATATGCAAAACTACAAACCTCATAGGAAACTAGTTCTCGAGGAATTAGCGACTGATAAGATCAGACCACCTACAATTTCTACTGATAAACGACAAACCAGAGAAACCACAGTTCCTGCAAAGGAAACCCCAGTCGTCGTAGTGGGAGGGTTATGAGACAACGAGTTCTCTACAAATTAGAGGCACATGTCCTAGTGTCAGACAATGATAAGGACACTCCATTATCTTATGAAGAAGCAATAGATGATCCTGAAAAGGAGAAATGGCAAGAAGCCATGAACCAGGAAATGGAATCTATGTATTGCAATTTCGTCTGGGAACTTGTAGATCCACCTGAAGATGTCTGACCCATTGGATATAAATAGATCTTCAAGAAGAAAAGAGGTGCAGATGGGAAAGTAGAGACTTTCAAGGCACGGTTAGTAGTCAAGGGCTACACACAAGGGAGGGAATTGATTATGAAGAGACATTCTCTCCTGTGACCATGCTAAAATCCATTCGTATGTTTTTGTTCATAGCCGCTGGTTTTGACTATGAGATATGACAAATGGACGTCAAGACAACTTTAAGAAATCATCTATATGATGCAACTAGAAGGGTTTAAGATCAGAGAGTATGCAAGTTCCTTAAATCCATTTATGGATTAAAGCAAGCATCTAGATCTTAAAATCTTACATTTGATGAGATTATAAATTCTTATGACTTCGAAGAAAATGTTGACGAAGCGTGTGTTTATAAATACATCAAAGATAAGATAGTGATTTTATTAGTTCTTTACGTTGATGATATTCTACTCATTGAGAATGATGTAGAAACTCTGTCAAACGTAAAGAAGTGATTAGCTGAGAAATTTCAAAAGAAAGATTTGTTGGAATATGTCCATAAAGTAGCGTGTAATAACTATTTATTTGTATTTAGTTATTTCTCACACATTAGTATTATTGAATTCTTATGAATAAATTAAAAGTTTTATTAAATTGTGTTTATAAATTACTCAAGTCCTAAAACTTTCATCAACGAACGAAAAGTGAAGTTAGAGGCGTCTCCAGACGATTCCATGAACAGCAATTTCTATTGTGAATAGTAAAATCCGCCATCCGTCTAGTGCATTTTTCATCTTCTCGTGATCGAAATAATATAATAAATATTTAAAATAAAATTACAAAAATTCCTACGCCCCAAAATGGCTTACACAAGATATAGGGAACAAATTAAAGACTAAAGCCTAACCCACTAATCGTCATACAATTAACGATCCATTATTTTTCATATATTCAAAAACATAACCATACATTCATTCATACATATCTCATATTATATGAATAATGTAAGAAAACCCACATAACATTTAACATATAAATATATAAAAACCATTGTGATACCACTTTTGGTTGTCACGGCGCGTGTGCGGCGGAAGCGTAGGGCACGTGGCAATTTTAAACATTAAATTTTTAATAAAAATCAAATTTTTTAATAAAACAAAATCGCACAATTCTACGATAACAAAAAAAATACTTTTATTGAAAATTCTTTTAAATCAGTAAGATCCATTGTGTATTTATATATTAAATTAACAACATATAAGGTTAAGAATCATATACCTCTTGTAGTCTAAATTATTCCAACGATCAGCAGAGTCTGAGATCCACACCAAAATCTTCCAAGTCAATCCTCAACGCACTAAGATGTGTGTAGGCACGTAGAATATAACGAAAATACTATTCTTTCTATAGATGTACTCAACACATGAGATCTAGATATTTTATTAAGGAAGACTTTTGTGAGACGATTCTCTAAAAGAATATGACGATGATTCTTTTAGAATTTGATTTACTCTTAATCATAGAAAAATAACTCTTTGAGAATTGTGTTATTCTCTCAACTCTTGATTCGATGAATTGATTCATACATCAGAGGCATCGAAATAATATCTGTATATTTTTCTTGATAGTAACGAATCAGATATTTTGGGACAGCTGAAATGATATTTAATTATAAAATTGATAATAATAGTGGGACCCACTACTATTTTGCACAACTGCACCGCCACATGGCACTGTAATGTGCCGTGAGAAAGCACACTGCCTCACGGCACTGTGCCTCACGACCACTATAGTGTCATGTGGCTCTGCAATGTTGCACACCCACTACTATAGTGCAATCTGGCTCTACAGTAGACCATGTTAATCTCTTATACCCAATCACTGATTGACACGTGGTAATTACTGCATATTGAATATTTATTTTAATCAAATTAAATGTCTAGATATTTGTTAATTTAAAATTAACATATATGATTATCCCTATCAACTAAATTATCTGTTACTTCATAAGTAACATATTTAGTTGATCTAAATTATTATCTAATAATAATTTAATTATATAATTTCATAAATTAGATATTTTATCTCACTTATCGATAATTAGAAAAAATCGATATATATATATATATATATATANTTAATTATCTCATAATTATGTACTTGCCCATAATAAAAAATACTTTGGAATTAAGTCATTTTCTCATGTCTTGAAATATTCACACCCTAAACTGCATAGTAGAGAGGTGACTTAGGGACAATGAACCTATAATCCTAAGCTCCAATAAACTAGATTATTAGTTAAACTCTTTAATTAAATAATGTTATTTATTAATTCAATGATTACTCCACCATAAATATGAAATTGCATTCGCGCTTAGAGATTGTATTTATAGAGTATTCTCATGTAGTCAATTGATATAATTATTTCATATAATGTTGTTCTCTAATTATTGGTTCGTAAATTAGAACTAGTCATAATTATCATTTTACCCTTCTAATTACCTTTTGATCCTTAAGTACCATTAACCCACTAGTGAATGACTAATTCATAATCTTATTATAAATTTGAGCTCAATAACCATTCAATTCTTGAATTAATACTTAAGGGAACTGATATACGAGCCGTTAGGAAAGCTTGGATTCCAAATATTGTAAAATCATGTTCCCAGCCATCCATATCACTAAATCTCCAAAACAAAAGTCACTGGCCTATTTTACAAACAAACCTTAACGTGTGAATCAAAAGATCCAGTAAACATGCATAGGAGTTCAAGACTACTCAGGATTCAGACTAATCTACATATGATCATAGAATTGATGGGTATTAAATCTTTATGATAAATGACACATTGACAAATATATTAATTCACATCGGTGCATTCATATATAATATCATTATATAAAGTACTTTCACTAAGATGTCTATCCACATCAATGATTCGGATCTAGATCACATGCATTCATAATGCTTAATGAACCCTACTAGCAACCATTCATTAAAGATTTCATACTTTAATATGTTGCTGAAAATTTTATTCATTATCTATGATCTGAATCCTCTCGTACTAATAAAAGATCATAGCCTCATTAACGAATATGGAATTTTTAGAAATTTATATAAATTATTGAACAATAATTTATAATGAACAATTACAAGAAAATATAATACTCATTAAATTTCATATCAAGATGTCATTACATAGACAGAGATAGAGAGAGAGAGAGAGAGAGAGAGAGAGAGAGAGAGAGAGAAAGGTAGGGAAGGAGTAAAGATGAAGAGATAGTAGAGAAAGAAAGAGAGAGCAAGTGAGACGGGCGGGGATAGTGTCAGAGAGTGGGAGAGAGAGATAGAGAGAGCATGAGTGAGCGAGAGAAAGATAAAAGTGATAGTGAGAGAGAGAGTAAAGACAAAAGGACAGTAGAAATAAGGAGAGAGATAGTAGAGACAAGGGGAGAGAAAGAGAGAGTTAAGATAGAGAAATAGTGGAGAGAGAGATAGTAGGAAGAAAAAGAGAGAGAAAGAGAGAGGGAGAGAGAGAGGGTGAGGGAGAGGGAGAGCGAGAAAGAGAGAGAGAGAGAGAGAGAGAGAGAGAGAGTTAGAGATGGAGAGAAAGAAAGAGAGTCAGAGAGAAAGTTAAGGCAGAGAGATAGTAGAAACAAGGAGGGAAGGAGAGAGAGGGAGAAAGAGAGAGAAGGAAAGAGAGGGAGAGTAAATACAGAAAGATATTGGAGAGATAGAAAGATAGATAGAGCGAGAGAGAAAGAGAGAGCAAAGATAGAAAGATAGTTAATAAAGAGTTAATGTAAAGAGGAGTAAAGACAAGAAGAGAGAGTGAGAGTAATGACAGAGAGAAAGAGAGAGAGGGAAATAGAGAGAGGAGAGAGATAGAGACCGATAAAGTGAGAGAGAGAAATGGGGAGTCAATTCTAGAGGGAGGAGAGAGAGAGTCAAAGAGAGGAGAGAGAAGTGAGAGAAATAGGTCGTAAGGGGAGGGAGAGAGAGAGCAAAGAGAAAGAAAGATAGAGAACGGGTGAGAGAGAGAGAGGATGATAAAGAGAGGTGTTAGAGAGAGAGAGTGTGGGAGTGAAGGGAGGGAGAGGGATGGGGAGAGAGAGAAAAAGAGAGAGAGTGAGAGAGAGATAGAGATAGAGAGAGAGAAAGAGATAGAGATTGGGAGAAAGTAAAGATGGCGAGATAGTATAGAACGAAAGAGAAAGGGGGGAGGGAGGAAGAGAGAAAGAAAAAGAAAGAGAGAGAGAGAGATTTAGAGATAGAGTGTGTGTTAGAGAAGAGAGAGAGAGAGAGTAGATAGAAAGAGAGAAGAGAGGTGGAGANGAGGGATTGAGAGAGAGAGAGATTTAGAGATAGAGTGTGTGTTAGAGAAGAGAGAGAGAGAGTGTAGATAGAAAGAGAGAAGAGAGGTGGAGAGAAAGAGAGAGTGGATGACAGAGAGATTGAAATAGACAGATAGAGGGAGAACAAAGAGAGTGAGAGTAGAGAGAAAAAATAGTGAGTAAAAGAGAGAAAGAGTAGAGAAAAAGATAAAGAGAGAGTGAGAGTGAGAGAGAGACAAAGAGAGACAAGGAGACAGAGAGAGGGGGTGAGGGAGGAGGGGAGAAAGAGAAAGGGAAGGTGAGAGAGCGAGAGATGGCAGCGAGAAAGAGAGATATAAGGATAGAGAGAGTAAAGAAAGAGAGAAAGTGAAGAGAGAGAAAAAGGAGAGAGAAAGAGGAGAGAGAAAGAGGGAGGGATGAGGCAAGAGAGAGAGGATGAAATAGTGAAGAGTCCGAGAGAGAGAGGGAGAGAGGGAGAGAGAGTGAGAGTAGAGAGAAAAAATAGAGAGAGCAGAGAAAAAGTGATAGAGACAGACATAAAGAGAGACACACATACACAGAGAGAGAGAGAGTGTGTGTGTGTGTGTGTGTGAGAGAGAGAGAGAATGAGGGTGGTTAGGAGAGGGAGAGAGAGAGATAGATAGATAGAGAGGGGTATGAAGGGAGTAAAGATGGAGGATTGTATAGATAGAAAGAGAGTGAGAGAAAGGGGGAGGGGAGAGAGAGAGTGCGAAAGAGAAAAAGAGAGAGAAAGATGAGACAGAGAGAGTGAGCGAGAGAAAAAATGGGAGTGATAGTGAGAGAGAGACATACAGTAAAGACAAAAAGATAGTAGAGACAAGGAGAGAGAAATAGTAGATACCAGGAGAGAGTAAGAAAGATTGAGAGAGAGAGTAAAGATGAATAAATAGTGGTGAGAGAGAGTGAGAGATAGAGAGAGAAAGAGAGAGATAGAAGGAGATAGAGAGATAGATAGTATAAACAAAGAAGGAGGGAGAGAGAGTAATACAGAGATATTAGATAGAGTGAGAGCGAGAGATAAAGTTAGAGAGAGGGAGAGGGAGAGAGAGATAGAGAGAGGGAGGGAGAGTAAAGATAGACAGTAGAGAAAGAGATAGAGTAAACATGGAGAGATAGTAGAGACAACTAGAGAGAGATAAAGAGAGAGAGACGGCAAAGGAATAAAATTATGGAGAGAGAGAGAGAGCGAAAGAGAGCGAGGGAGAGAGAGAGATCGATAGAGTGTGAGAGAGAAAGGGAGAGTCAATTCTAGAAAGATGAACGAGCAAGAGAGTCAAATCTAGAGGGAGGAGAGAGGGAGAGAGTCAAATCTAGAAGGAGGAGAGAGAGAGAAAATAGGTAGAGAGAGAGGCTGTAGGAAGAGAAAGATTGTTATGAGAGGGAGAGAGAGTAGAGAAAGAGAGAGAGAGTGCGTGAGAGTGAGCGAGGGAAGATGACAGAGAGAAATGTCAGAGAGAGAGTAACAGTAAAGATTAAAAATAAAGAGAGAGCGAGAGAGAGAGACAAAGAGACAGAGAGGGAGGGAGAGGGCAGGGAAAGAGAGAAAGAGAGAGTGTGGGAGAGAGAGAGAGGCTGGAAGGGAATAAAGATAGAGATATTCTAGAGAAAGTAAGAGAGATAAGGAGAGAGGGAGAGAAAGGGTAAGAGAGAAAAGAGAGAGAGAGAGAGAGAGAGAGAGAGAGAGAGAGAGAGATGGAAAGATAGTAGAGACAAGGGGAGAGAGATAGTAGAGACAAGTAGAGGGAGAGAGATAAAGATAGTGAGAGAAAGAGAATAAATAGAGATAGTTGAGAGGGAGAGAGAGAGAGAGAGCGAGAGAGAGTGTGTGTGAGATTGAGAGAGAGAGTGCGTATGTGTCAGAGAGAAGAGAGATATAGTAGAGAGAAAGAGGGAAGTGAGGGGAGAGAAAGATAGAGTGGATGACAGAGAGATAATGAGTTAGACAGAGAGAACGAGAGTAGAGAGAAAAAATAGAGAGTAAGAGATAGATAGAGAGAGAGAGAGAGAGTAGGGAGTAGAGAAAAGATAGAGAGAGAGTGTGAGAGTGAGAGTGAGAGAGCGAGAGAGAGAGAGAGAGAGAGAGAGAGATGGCATGGAGAAAGAGAAATTAGAGGGGGAGAGGAAGGAAGGGAGAGGGGGAGAGGGAGGAAGGGAGATGGGGAGAGAGAGAGATGGCAGGGAGAACGAGAGAGAAAGAGAGAGACAAGGAGAAAGGGAGATTACAGGGAGAGAGAGAGATTAGAGAGAAAGAGAGAGGGAGGAGGCGAAAGAAATAAGATGAAAGAGTGAAGTGTTCGAGAGAAAGAGAGAGAGGGGGAGAGACAGAGAGAGCAAGGGTAGAAAGAAATGGGGTGATGGTGAGAGAGAGAGAGTCAGGGAGAAAGAGTGAGTGAGAGAGAGTCAGTGAGAGAAAGAAATGGGGTGATGGTGAGAGAGAGAGAGAGAGAGAGAGAGTAAAGACAGAAGGATAATAGAGATAGGGGGAGAGAGATAGTAGAGACAAGGGGTAGAGAGAGAGTTAAGATCGAGAAACAGTGGAGAGAGAAAGAGAGATAGAGTGAGACTGAGAGAGATTGAAAGAGTACAAGAGAGGGAGGGAGAGAGAGAAACAGTGAAACTGAGAGAGATTAAGAGCGTGCGAGAGAGGGAGGGAGAGAGAGAGAGTAAGTGAGAGAGTTAGAGTGTGTGTGAGAGAGAGATAGAGTGAGTGTGAGACAGACAGAGATTGAGATAGAGAGAAAATGAAAGGGAGAGAGAGAGAGAGAGAAAGGGAGATAAAGAGAGATAGAGTGAGACTGATAGAGATTGAGAAAGTACGAGAGAGGGAAGGAGAGAGAGAGATGGAGAGAGTGGGAGTGTGAGAGATAGAGATAGAGAGAGTGTGAGACAGACAGAGAGAGAGAGATGGTGAGAGAGAGACTGAGAAAGTGAGAGAGATAGAAAGAAATAGTGATAGAGAGAGTATGAGAGATAGTGTGAGAGAGAGGGAGAGAGAGTAAGAGAGAAAGAGAATGGGTGAGAGAGAGAGAATGGGTGAGAGAGAGTGAGTGAGGCAAAAGGAGAGAGACAAAGACATAGAGAGAGAGAAAGAGAGAGAGAAGGAGAGAGAATGAGAGAGAGAGAGAGACAGCGACAGAAAAAGATGGGAAGAGTGAGTGGGAGATAGAGAGAGAATGAGAGAGAATGAGTGAAAATGAAAGGGAGATAGAGAGAGATGGAGTGAGACTGAGAGAGTGTGAGAGAGGGAGGGAAAGAGAGATGGAGATAGTCAGAGTGTGTGAGAGAGAGATAGAGAGAGTGTGGGACAGAAGAGAGAGAGAGAGACAGAGAGATTGAGAGAGATAGAAAGACATAGTGATAGAGAGAGTACAAGAGACAGTGAGGGAGAGAGAGAATGGGTGAGAGACAGAGTGAGAGAGAGTGTGTGAGAGAGAGGCAAAGGGGGAGAGACAAAGACATATATAGAGAGAGGGAGAGAGACAGAGAGAAAATGAGGGAGAATGAGAGAGAGAGAAAGAGAGAGAGATAGAGAGAAAATGAGGGAGAATGAGAGAGAGAGAGATAGGGAGAGAGAGAGGGAGATAGAGAGAGAATGAGAGAAAATGAGAGAAAATGAAAGGGAGAGAGAAAGAAAGGGAGATATAGAGAGATAGAGTGAGAGTGAGATAGTGCGAGAGAGGGAGGGAGAGAAAGAGATGGAGAGAGTGAGAGTGTGAGAGAGACAGATAGAGAGAGTGTGAGACAGACAGAGAGTGAGAGAGAGAAAGAGAGACTAAGAGAGTGAGAAAGATAGAAAGACATAGTGATAGAGAGAGTACGAGAGACAGTGAGTTAGTGAGAGAGAGAGATAGAGAGAGAATGGGTGAGGGAGAGAGAGAGTAAGTAAGAGGCAAATGGAGAGAGACAAAGACAAAGACATACAGAGAGAGAGAGAGAATGAGAGAATGAGAGAGAATGCAAGAGAGGGAAAGGGAGATGGGAAGAGAGAGGGAGCTAGAGAAAGAATGAGAGAGAATGAGAGAGAGAGAGAAAGGGAGATATAGAGAGTTATAGAGAGACTGAGAGAGAGTGTGTGCAAGAGAGGGAGGGAGAGAAAGAGGGAGAGAGTGAGAGAAAGAGATAGAGAGAGAGAGAGGAGAGGGAGGTATGAGAGAGAGAGAGTATAGAATGGGAAAAAGATAGAGAAAGAGAGAGAGATAGAGAGAAAGATAGAGAGAGAGAGATAGAGAGAGATAGAGAGGGAGGGAGAGAAAGACGGAGAGAGAGTGAGAGAGTGAGATAGAGAGAGTAAGGGTGAGAGAGAGATAAAGAGAGAGGAGAGAGAGATAAAGAGAGAGGAGAGAGAGATAAAGAGAGAGGAGAGAGAGAGGTATGAGAGAGAGTAGAGAGAGAATGAGGAAACAGAGAGAGAGAATGAGAGAGAGAGAACGAGAGAGAGAGGAAGAGAGAGCGTGAGGGAGAGAGAGACATACAAGAGAGAGGACAGAGAGAGTGAGAGAAACAGACATACACAGAGAGAGATAGATTTATATATATAGAGAGAGAAAGAGATAGACTGAGAGAGAGAGAGAATGAATTAGAGAGTGCGAGAGAGAAAGAGAGAGTTAAGATCGAGAAACAGTGGAGACAGAAAGAGAGATAGAGTGAGACTGAGAGAGATTGAAAGAGTACAAGAGAGGGAGGGAGAGAGAGAAACAGTGAGACTGAGAGAGATTAAGAGAGTGCGAGAGAGGGAGAAAGAGTAAGTGAGAGAGAGAGAGTTAGAGTTAGAGAGAGAGTGTGTGTGTGAGTGTGAGACAGTCAGAGAGAGAGATAGAGAGAAAATGAAAGGGAGAGAGAGAGAGAGAGAGAGAGAGAGAGAAAGAGAGATAGAGTGAGAGTGAGAGAGATTGAGAAAGTGCGAGAGAGGGAAGGAGAGAAAGGGAAAAGAGAGATGGAGAGAGTGAGATTGTGAGAGAGAGAGAGTGTGTGTGTGTGAGACAGAGAGAGAGAGAGATAGTGAGAGAGAGATTGAGAGAGTGAGAGAGACAGAAAGAAATAGTAATAGAGAGAGTATGAGAGACAGTATGAGAAAGAGGGAGAGAAAGTAAGAGAGAGAGAGAATGGGTGAAAGAGAGAGAGAGAGAGAACAGGTGAGAGAGAGTGAGTGAGGCAATGGGAGAGAGACAAAGACATAAAGAGAGAGAAAGAGACAGAGAGAAAGAGAGAGAGAGAGAGAGCGACAGAAAGAGATGGGAAGAGTGAGTGGGAGATAGAGAGAAAATGAGAAAAAATGAAAGGGAGATAGATAGAGATGGAGTGAGGCTGAGAGAGTGCGAGAGAAGGAGGGAGAGAGAGGGAGAGATAGATGGAGATAGTGAGAGTGTGTGAGAGAGATAGAGAGAGTGTGAGACAGAGAGAGAGAGAGACAGAGAGATTGAGAGAGATAGAAAGACATAGTGATAGAGAGAGTACGAGAGACCGTGAGGGAGAGAGAAAGAGAGAATAGGTGAGAGAGAGGGAGTTGGCCTTATTAGAATATATCATATCTTGCTACGGAGCCCTTAAAGGAGTTATTGATACTGCTGTATGAATGCTAGATGTTGGATATCTTACAAGTAGACTTGTTGAAGTAGTTCAAGAAGCACTAGAGCCACCAATGGTAAATTTAAATTATAATTCACAACAATCTAACCGGAAGTGATCATTTCTATCAGTTTTGAATAATCAAGTTGTGAAAAGTATCTTAGCAATTACATATGATCAACCTCAATAGCAATGCAGGAAAATGAAAATATTGATAATAAAGACAAGAAGATTTTAGAGTGGCTCGATCAAAATGATATACATCCACTATTCAGCTATAAATCTATTAAGATGGTAATGAGATTATAATTTCCTAAAAAAAACTAGCAAGACTCCAAGAATCAAAGATGGCCAAGTACAAAAGAACACTCTGAATTTAGTATAAACCCTCAACTAAATGATCTCACCCCAGTATTGTTCTCTCTTATTCTTTCTTTCATTCATACACATTCTCCCTTTTATATTCTCCTCTATATAGACAAGACTATGAGCCAATCATATTGCTCTTTAAAAATCTTATTCTGCTGTCATAACTAACTAATACTGAAAGGCAACAAAAACAAATATTATAAAAGTAACTATGCACATAGAGGATTCAATCAGGAAGCTCTAATCTTTATTTGCCACATCATCTAGAGTGTTGAAGAGTCACTGTATCACAAATCTCAACCTGGACTCCAAAATCACTTGAGGTCGCTCACACAATAGTTGAACTTCCTATTTGTTAGGTTTTATTGAAAAAATCTTAACTAAGTTCATAAAATGATTGAACTTAGGTACATGTACCACCTTTGTAGCCATGTCTGCTAGATTATCAACTATAGAAACATTCTCAATCATCATGCACCATTAGCTATGACATCTCCAACAAAATGAAACATCTCCAACAAAATGAAATCTAACATTTATGTGCTTTGTTCTTTCACGGTGAACTAGATTCTTTCAGAGGTGTGCTGCACTCTGACGATCACATATGACTGTTTGACTGTGCTCAAGAATTTCCAATTCCAAAATCATTCCTTTAACTCACAAATGTTCTTTTACACATTCTGTCACATCAACATACTCTGATTAAGTTGTAGACAAAGCTACAATGGATTGTCCCTGAGATTCCAAGCTGATGCAACCTCCGCCTAAGTGAAAATGTAATATGTACTTGACTTTCTTTTATCTAGATTTTTGGCATAATCTGCATCAACATACCCTTAGACTAGAAATTCAGAGTCCTCTAGTCTTTTGTATAGTAAACGAGTATTTAAATATCCTTTCAGATACCTTAGCAATCATCTGACTACCTTCTAATGTGTTTTCCCTAGGTAATCCATGTATCTACTTACCACATTCAGTCAATGAGCTATTCATGTCAAATGCACAACATTGCATACATTACACTACCCACAACACTAGCATGAGATACCTCAGTAAGTAGCTCATTCTCCTATTCTTTCTCAGGGCACAAATCAGTAGAAAGTTTGAAATGACCAACTAACGGGATAGTCACTGGTTTGGCATCTATCATGCTAATCCTTATGATTACCTTCTAAAGATTTCTCTTTTGAGACAAGAATAAAATTACACCTTTTATATTTCATCCACTCCTAATATACTCTATGCCTTATCAAAGTCTTTCATATAAAATTCAGAAGTGGGAAGTAGTTTAAGATTATCTACTTCTATTGGGTTTAAACTAGCCAGTAATCTATTATCCACATATTACAATAGATAAAATCTATCTTTATTATTTGAAACTTTAAAATAAACACAATTATTATAGGAAGATGTGTGTAAACCGTTTCTGGTGAAAGGGGTGTCAATTCTTTTATACCACTGTCTTGGGGATTGTTTCAACCCATAAACTGATTTCTTTAGCAAGAAAAAATGGTTTTATTTACCTGTAACTTTAACATCCGCCTGTTTAAGTTTAATGCGAAAATCCATCACTAAAGATAACATGATTCTAATGCACATATGTCTAATCACTGGTGAGAAAACCTCATTCTATACAACTCTCTCCCTTTGTATGAATACCTTGGCAACCCACCTTGCCTTACAATCTGAATTTTGATTATGGTATCTCATGCTTTCTTTTAAAAATCTATTTGCACCGTAGCACCTTCTAATTTTTTGATTTCTCACAGACACCCAAGTTTGATTCTTGTAAGGTGACTACATATGTTCTTCCATAGCCTTTTTCCACCGGATAAAGCCATCACTCTCTTCATTGCTTGGTAAAAGTTCAAAGGTTCAAACTCTATGCCCTCCATTGTGTATTGAGAGCATATGCAACTACATCAGCATAGCTATATCTTTTGGGTGCTTTTGACTATCTTTTCTTCCTTTCTCTGTCAAAAATATAACCTTGCAAGTTATCTTTCTCTTCAATATGTTGTGCAACTTCACTTTCATCTAATTCTTCTTGAGTCTTAGTGAAGATAGGTTCAAAAAGTTATGTTCACTCCACCTCAAAATGAATTTTCTCTCCTTCTTAAGCATAACTTTGTGTCTAAGCTGTTGGATGTGACCCAAGAAGTTCATTTTCCTTACAAGTAACATCTCTATTGATAATAGTCTTAGAATATCTGTCAGTTCTATACCAAAACCTGTATCCTTTTGTGCCCTATGGATATCCTAGAAAAATGCATCTTTATTTCTCTTGGTTTTAGCTTAGCACTACTTGATTGTGCAAAATAAGTAAACCTAAAAACTTTTAGACGAACGTAATATCTAGATGTACCTTTCTACTCCTTTTCTAGTGTCTTAAGCGTAATGGTTGTAGATGATTATATGTTTATCAGATAACAAGCAGTAGCAAAAGCTTCTACTGATAATTGCTTTCACAGTTTTGCATTTGAAAGCATACATCTAACTATTTCCAAAGAGTTCTATTCGTCATTTCATCTAGCCCATTCTACTAAGGAGTTGCTACAACTATCTTGTGCCTCTATATGAATTCCTATTTACAGAGTGTATTAAACTCACCATTGGATACTCCAGACCATTATTTCTCTTGAGTTCATTTACCTTTCTTCCAGATTGCTTCTCAACCATTACTTTCCATTGAACTTGACAAGTGCTTCATTCTAGTGTTTCATCAAATACAATCAGACCTTTCTTGAAAAATCAAATATGATGACATTACAATAAATATGGTATTTTACAAGAGGTGAAAAATCCTGTGAAAATTAATCCATAGGGTTCTCGCGACACCTGTGACAATCTCTCATATTAAAAGTCTGAGTTTTTTGCAAGGCGCAATGCCTCCTATGAAGATGTTGGGGTCTCTCACTTTTTATAAGATTTTTCAACTCTTGTAGAACGTTGTTTAACAGGATTTTCGGATTCCTGTTGAATCAACAAGTGTTTTTAATACTTGTATCCTATAAAATGACATACTGTAAGCTTCATTGTTATAATCATTTATTCATATTAAATAATTTAAGAATGATAATTTTAAGTAGTATAAAGAGCACCAATATAATAATTGACAAAATTAACATATATCAATTCAACAAAATTTTACATTATTTATTTGATCAACTTACAAACAAATCTAACTTGAAAACTAATTAACTTAAAATGTACAAGCAACACTTGTTATGATAAATAAAAAAAATATAAAAAGAGTTACACAACCCATACAAGTTAACCTCAAAAAATACATCTTTTCTTCAAGCTCAAGAAGTTCTTGCATATATTGTATTTCTCCTGCATTTATGAGAAAATGACTTAGATTTTAAGTTTTATATGAGGTGAAAGTTATGTCAGGATGGGATAATATATGACCAAACTTCCACCTCATATTAAACTTAGAAGAGGAAAAGAGTTTATATGGCTAGGAGAAAAATGTTTGCATCATTCTTGTTTGAATTAACATATGAAGAAAAGCCCATAAATGAATAATGATAGAACCTTTAAGTTTTAAGCAAAGAGAAGTAATTACCTTTGCGGCCAAGGGCTCCAATTTTGGGATATAAAATCTGTACTTAGACAAAAATCAAAAAGCAACAAGATATTTCAATGACAATGAATATCAACAACAAGGTGACCAGATAGATAATGAGGAGGAAATATATTTTCTTTGCTTTCAGTACGCACAACTTTATCTTTGTCAACATGTTTGAAATTCGTTGTAGCTTGTGAACCTACGAGCAAAACTTAGTTTAATTTATACAGCTATATGTGTGATAGTGATACCACAATTACATTATGTATTTTCATTAGTAATCATCTACATAAACATAAACTCAAATACCAAATCCTGCACACACAGAGGAAAATCGTAGCATAAATCAAAATCAACCAAAAAATTAGAAAAGATCTAAGATAAAGTAAAGAGAAAAATCCAGCACACGGAGAGGAATTTTAATCTATTTTGATGGGAGTTGAAGATGACCTTCTCTGGAATTCTTCAAGAAGAAAAAATTGACTTGTTGTCCTACTTACATAATAAATGCATGCACGTTGGACAGTGAAAGTATCCATGACAAAACAACCATATCATATGCCATGAAGAACAGATTATATGACCAAGTCCTATAACAACTTGAACCATGAATCTCACAAACTAAAATTCACTCCAATTAGCCACCAAGTGGGGAAAACAAAAAATTAAATGTATTCCAGTCTGTCCCCAAGTAAAAATCAAGAAAAATATTATAGTATACCTTATAATTCCCTTCATTGATAGCCAAGTCAGATTGTCGAAATCAACAAACAAAGTGTATGCAGCCTCTAACTGCAAGGAAGAATAAGCATACAATTGACATTGAAAAAGCTACTGAAATGTACCTTTTCCAAAAGACTGTGAGCCGATATTATTTCAAAAAATTTGCGCCCTAGCATCTCTTCTTCCCCCTGCAAGTAACAAAATTACAGAACTAAAATTCAAGCATATTCCTCTTCACATGAAAATTGAAGCAAACAAATTATCCAGAGATTGTAATGCCTACTTCCAACAAAAAAACAAAAAAAAAACAAAAAAACAAAGATAGAAAGTGTAATGGCAATGAAAAAGAAAAAGAAAAAACATGCAAAAATCATTTATGATAAAGTTTTCCTTAAGAAAAAATGGGAAAATATGATAAGGTAACTAAAATTTCATCTCATCACTGTTTTTTCCTACATATGCAAATGGACCCAAACAAAGAAAACAAAATTCCTAATACATTTTTTTTCCTTTCTATCATAGTTTTCAAGATGGAAATATAGTGGATGGGAGGACAACCAAATGTGACAACACCATAATGTAAAGAAACATATTTTCTCTAACTTCTTAGGCTTAAGATAGACATTTTTGAAATTAAGTAATCATCTCCTATCATGTAACTTGACGGTTTGAATTAGGTGGTGTACATCTCTCATCAAATAATGAAGTCAGAATCGCAAGACAAACACATATGTTAATATCTTCCCCTGCAAAGATAAGTTGTACAGATAAATATGTTCAGAAATTTTAAGGAGTGTTTAGAGAACTAGAAATATAACTTAAAGATATTCCATTATATTTCACTTATTATGATTGGAAACATTACTTAAGAAAACTTAACTTAGCCATAGATTTTGAATGTATTTCTTGTATTTAAAAACATATCTAACACTCATAAATGAGTTCACGGCCTCTGTGGAAATCCATATTTAATCAGCATATCAAAAGCATACTCAAACATAAAATTATTCCTTGCAAAGGCATAGTGCGTTCTTACCATTGTCACAGCAAATAAGAAGCGTCTTCCCTTGAGCAAGATTCAACTTGGCAAAGTCTACTACAACTAGCCTTTCTACAACTCGCCAAAACATCAAGAACCCATCCACTATATTCCTCTTCACATGAAAATCGAAGCAAACCAACTATCAAGAGCATTGTGAAGAGGATTCTATGCGAGCACATTGGATTTACAACAACATCTTAGATCCCATCAACCTCGTGAAAACAATAACTCAACAGTTTAAGAAATTTTGAGTTAGTAATGTACTTAGCATCTTGACAAATATAACTACCACAACTCAACTAAAAACTAAAAAATGATGAATACAATCAAAACCCTTTTTTTATTATGAATGAATACAAATTACAAGTTCTCAAAAAAATCAAACTTACAAGAACAAATCTGAGATAGAGAGTTAATGGCGAGATTAAAACCTGAGACTGAGACCATGTTGAACTATTGTAACCACCACCCAGTGCCGAGACACACCAGATCACATCTGAACACATATAGCAAGCCCTAGATCAACAAAGCAGAAGTAGTTGGATCCATCCCCCATGAACTTAGATTGAAAAAAGGAAACAGTGAAATTGAGACTCACCAGAAAGGAAGATGAAGCCCGAAGAAAACCAAAATGAAACCTTTCTCACGTCAAGAGTATCCAAATGAGACTAAGAACAAAACCAGACAGGAAACGATGAAATTGAGATCACTAGATTAGAAGAAGAAGCCCGAAGAAAGCCAAAGTGATGCCTTTCTCGCGTTGAGAGTACCTAGATGAGACTAAGAAGCGATAAAGAAGAAAGCGGTGGAAGTAGATCTGTGAAGAAAATGAAATCGAACACCCAACATATGGGAACTCAAACTCTCACCCTCGAGAAAACCTCTCACTTTCGAGAGACTTAATTTTGCTTTGTGGGAGAAAAAATGGTTCTATTTGTGTTTTGAATTTTTTAGAGAGAAGGCAAATTTTTATGTCCTCCTTTTAATTTTCAGTACCACATTTTTTTACGTTTTAACAAGATTTATTTTATGAGGTTCAATTAAAATCTTATTATTTTATGTATTTTACAGGAGAACACTATGAACCATGTATTTAAAACCTGGAGAATCCCATATTTGTTGTAGTGTGGTATGAAGTATATATTACCAATGTTATAAAAGACTTTGATCAGCCCCTACGCATCAGTATTGAACTTTAACCTAGTTTATTTCCCAATTATGCGACGTTCATAAAACTTGAGATTACCTATGTTGTAACCACACAGCAATCCTTATTTGCATAACTCTTTAAGCCTCATCTCACTTACATGGCCAAATCTCATTTTCCACATATTGGTCTTATCTTGAGTTGAGTGGTTAACAACCATAGAAGAACCAGTAATTGTGTTTCACACAAGACTATACTAGCAATTATGTTTCATTCCGTTCATAACTGGCATAATCCCTTTTGAAACTTTTAGAGTTACACCTTCTCGTAAAAGCCATAACCTGCTTCATCAAGTGTGCTGAGGGAAATCAAGTTTCTCTTTCATTTAGGAACATGTCTAACTTAAGTAAATGTACTAATTTGTCCACCAAACATTCTGAAAGTTACAGATCTTATGCTGACAACATCACATGATATATCGTTTCCCATTAGAACTCTTCCTCCATTAATGTACTTATGAGTCGTAAAAAGTTCCTTTTTAGGACACGTAAGATAGGTGCAACTTTTTAGTCCATGATCTATACCATTGAATTCTTTGGTTGACATAGCATGTATATATGCTCTTTCATATCCATAAGAAGCCACAATAAATTCTCCTCTTTTGTGCCTTTTTTCTCTTTCTTTCAAGGCGTACACATCTAAAATTCCCTTCCTTATGACATTAAAAGAATTTGTTCTCTCTAGATTTTGACTTGGACTTAGATCCACCTCTACCATCTTGTCTAGTGTCTCTTTTATGAGATCTTCCTCCCACAATCAATCCTTCTCTAGTGGACAACTTCTTTGTTGCCCTTAACTTCATCTCTTTTGATCTTAAAGCTTTAAGCACATCTTCTAGAGAAAGTAAATCTCTACCATACTTGATTGCATCCTTTAGATCCTTAAATGATTCAGGTAATGTTTTAGAACTATAATGGTTTGATTCTCATCACTAAGTACTTCTTTAGAATTTGCACCTGCTAGTTCTTTATTCAATCTTGCAAATTCATCCGGATTATCTTCTAGAGACTTAGAATGATCTATTTTGAAATCAAATAGTTGCTCTATAAGATAGATCTTAATTGAGAGACATTTTTTCATTCAGAGTGATTCAAGTTTGATCAAAACCTTGGCAGCAATATCCTCATCATTCACATATCAAAGAAAATTATCAACAAGGTTAAGTATGATTGAGCTATAAACAGTTTCCATTACTTCTTACTTTTCAACAGAAAGAGCAACAGGTAGATTTCTCTCTCTTTCAAGTTTTTTTGCACACTTTTACTTAGTCAGAGTTGCTTGTATCTTCTTTCTCCATATCCCAAAATCATATTAGCTATTAAAATTTTCTATCCCGAACCTTGTTGATCCCATTACTCACTAACCTCGTTTAATCTGATCTTGAAAACCTTAGATAACGAGAAAAATTGACAGATTAACCTGAGCTTAACCTAATCTTTGATACCAAATTATTATGATAAGTATCTAAGCAATTACAGATGATCGACTTCAGTAGGAAATGTAGGTATAATAGAGAATAGCAAAAATGAAAATACTAATAATAAAGAGAAGAAGGTTCTATAGTGGTTCAATCTAAATGATCTATATCCATTGTTAAGCTATTGTTTTATTGAGATGGTGACATTACAATTTCCTTAACAAACTAGCAATACTTCAAGAATCAAAGATGGCCATATTCAAAAGAACAATCTACATTTGGTATAAGCTCTCAAGTAAATGACCTGCTCGATTATGATTCTCTCTTGCTCTCCCCTCACTCACACACACTCTCCCTTTCATATTCTCCTCTACAATGACAAGGCCATGAGCCAATCATATTGCTCGTTAACAAACTTAGCTACCCGTCATAACTAACTGATACATAAAGGCAATAAAAACATAGATTATAAAAGTAGCCACAGGTAGAGGATTCGATCAGAAAGTTCTGATCCTTATTTGCCACATCATCAAGAGTGCGTCAGTGTATCAAAAATCAAATTAAAGATACAATACATTTTAGATAAACAGATGTATTGTTATTTCTATTTCAGTTAGACATTTCAAGCAAAGTAGTTAAACATGTAGGATAAATTTAAAAACGTTTTCATCTATCCAAAATGTAATGGTATTTTATCCATTACTTTCTGAGACGAAATGGCTTTCATATTAATTGTAAACTGATCTTTCATATATGATATTATAGCTAGAGTACGGAAAAACAACATATTGCCATCATGTATTTCTACGAAAGTTTTCAAAACCGTTCGTTCTTTTGTAAAGCAAACCGGATAATCCACCATTTTATTTATTTTTAAGTATGTATAATGTTAATTTGAGGAGTCCACAGAAGAAAATCACATGATTATATAAGGTTCACCTTATTTTAAAGATTTTACTAAGGAAAGAAATGGAACTCTTTAATTAGAACTTCAAAATTTAAAAATACCGAGTCACTCAATAATTTTTTCTCTATAAGTTTTCACCTATGATAACATAAGTGATTTTAGACTGACTAAGTTTTTTAAGTTAATTCTATTTAAATAAATGAGGTGCCAATCATCCAGCTTTAGATCATATCCACTTTCAATTATTTCTAATTTTAAAAAAGTTGACAATTATTTCTAATTCTAATAATTTCTATCGTTATAAATTTTCTAAAGTTAGAAAAAAATTATTATCGAAATCTGGCTATAAAGTTTGAAAAAAAATCATGTAAATTACATAAATAGTAGAAATGTATATCTCCATCCACAAGAATCCTAAGTTGGACAAAGATAATGATGTTCCAACTACGTAAAGTTAATGACCAAAAGGTTACGGATGGTGTTTGATTGAGGATCTAGATTAAGTGAAAGTGACCCAATTTTAGGCACCAAGACTGTGTGTAGCACAGAGGAAGGGCCCTTGTTCTCTTAGACCATAGTGGAATTTGGAATAGAAAGCATATCTTGTTGGCCTAATACTGGCCAATTGAATTATTATGAGCCACCCCTACCCAAACCCAAAAATTTGACCCAACATCTGTACGTGGAGTGAAGAAACATATCTTTTACCTTTTCCGTTAAGAATTTATTTTTACAAAAAGGCCAAAATTTTACATAGAAACATGTAAGGTATTAACTCATTCACATTAGTCAAATATTTTGTTTTATCTTTTTCTTATTTTTAATTATTCGACTATTTACTTAACTCCCTTTTGTTATCCCTTCCACTTAATTCCTAGAAGCCAAACAAAAAAAAGTGCTTTTGACAAGAATTGAATCTTAATTCTAAAAGTAACATTGTTATTCCTAAAAGAAATCAATACCGTTTAAAACTTTAATTGGGTCATGTATATGAACAATACAAGGTTTATTGTTTTGCATGTAAAACTAAAGAAAAAAAGTATATACTACAATTTCCTTTGAAAATGGGTTCTGAAGACAATTTCAGATGTGAGAAAAGGGTATCCAGAGCTGAAAATTTCAGTCTAACTTGTCTTAAATTTATATTATCATATAATATGATTCCTGGACTACCTAACGCAGGAGAAGAATAAATGTCTAGGCATAATCTAATGAATATATAGTTTCAAAAAAAAACTAATGAATATATGCTTTCAATTCTTGGCGTGTAGCTAAATCATAACCAATGACGAAATGCTTGAGAAAATATCTAAATTGTGACTGATAATTTGTTCAAGTTTACTATGCAAATACTATTCATATTTTTTGTTCAATTCGTATTATAGATAGTTTTTGTCCCTTAGTATGCAAATTATTTCAGAATCACCTTATCTAATTTCAAAGGTATAAGTTTCCACTTGTATTAGAGATAGTTTTCACGCATACCGCGAAAGAGTCAAAATTGAGCTAAGGAAACCGAATTGAAAAATATTCCTAAAATTTGACTTAATTAAAAATGTAGAGAAGTAGAGAAGAATCTTTAACTACTATCGTTCTAGACTACTACAACAACTAAGAATTAAGAATTCAAGGTGAATTAAATAAAATGAAGCAAAAATAAAAACTCAATAACATGATCGAAGGGTCTTTTTATAGATGGGCTATTTGAAAAAAAGGCTACAATTTTTTTCATGTAATGATAAAAAAGGCAATGTTTAAAACAATATCATAAAGTGGTCATAAGTATAAAAACATGAAAAAATCGTCACTTTCAAGGTTTTGAAAAAAGAAAGAAGAAAAAATCACGCTGCCAATTTTTTTTTTATTTTTTAGTATTTTATATAATAATATATATGTTCAATAGTTTAAATAATATATATAGTAGTATATATTAAATATGTATATGTGATAAATGCAGTAAACTTTTGTATGTACAGTATATTATATAAATTTTATAAACATTACATTCAAAATTCAAACACCTAGGGCATAGTTTCATATTTTATTTTCTAGAGTTTAGATGATTTTTAGCATGCAAAAGTTTATTATACCCCTTTATTAGTCAGCATTTAATGCTCCACATCACCCATCTCCTCTTGTCTTGTCAAACTTCTTTTGAACCATCTCCTATCGGTACTTCTTCTTCTTTCCCTCCTCTTCCATTTTAAGAGAAGTTATTTTCCTCCAAGAGAAAACCCTACAACAAAACTTTCACACGTCTTTCATTTAACTTCATCTAATATAGAAACAAAATCTACAATCAAGCTTTTAATTTTTAAACTCAAACTTCCATTACCAAACCCAATTTTCTTCTTTATTTCTTAGTGCAAGGTAAGGTACATTATACTTCAATAAGTTTATTGTAATTTAAAGTTAGAGAAGTTGGAAAATATCGAATAGGTTAAACTTGGATGTGTTAAAAGGGTTTCAACTAGGTGGTGTCATGTAGTTTAATACTTGGTTAATGCAAGTAGGTAGATTATATAAAGAGTAGAATTTTTTTTTGAACTTGTGTATGAAGTGTCTTTGAGTGGTCTACGAAATTTTCTTAGAATTATCAGTAACTAGTTGTCATGTTATAGTACTTATCGAAATCATATACAGTTACCAAAAGCTACATATATCAAGACATGACGGCAAGTAGTTTCAATATACCTAAAGATACAGTAGCCAAAATAAACACATATCCAAAAAGAATTAGTGTTACCAAAAGATACATTATTATAGATGAACTTCCTAAGGAGGATGAAGTGGCTTAGGCTCTCTATAAGTTTATCTGTGGTCCGTACCATGACATCGATTTCACCTAATTATCATGTCTCCTATCTAACTTCATCAGGAACATCACAAATTATTTGATGACTAAAGGAATGAATTAGTTCAGCATAGGATGAAACGAGTGCATCTGTAGTAAAATAATTTAAAAAGAATGAATAAACTAAAATATTGTGGCTTCGGCCAACCACGAATGCATGCTGACAAGGTAGCTGATCCAGATCAAATTCACTGCTTGTACATATTTTGAAATGTAAATTAACAATCTCATTTCTACCCGCATCACGCACATGAAACTCATGTAGATCAACTCAACATATTCCACAGGTGCATGACCTTTTGTGCCTTTTAAGGAGTTTAACCTCTATCCATTTGGTCATGCATGTTTTCATTTGACAACCAGCTATTCTATGTCCATAAAAATACCTCTAGAGTAAGTCTCTTATATGCTCAAAAAGACTAGTAATGGGAGTGATCTCCCATCTCTCAAAATTACGTTCAATCACTTAGCGATATTTGATGTCATTATTTCCTTTCTTCCATTTATACTTTGTCATCGACACAAGCAAGGACCAAAATATGCCTCTTAGACTTTTGTCACTTTGAGCTGAATGCTATCATTTACAGTTATCGCCCATACAATCAACAGGCAAATATGCCTTTTGGACTTTGTCACTTTGAACTAAAAGCTATGTTGTATGGCCATCAACCCGACAAGTTTTAACTCTTTCTTAACTATAGACATTGTCTTTCTCAATATCATCAGTTGGGAATGGTTCTCTAAGGTCATTCATTGTCAAGTTGTCAACATGTTTGTCGAGTGTACTAATAGAATTAACAATCATAGCTCTAGGCACACCCTCACTTGTTATATCATCTGAATGCTAATCTACACCAAAGTCATTATCACCCTTATAGTTGGTACGAAACTCATTTGTACCCATCTGCATGTGAAGGTCATTTGCATCCCTTTTTTCAGAATTATAAAACATACTTACTCAGAATATGTAGATTATAAAATCTACTTGGCCTGACTAATTAGTTTTTGCCTTACATACATACTGAGCTCGTTTAGTAGTTTACTTAACTCGGACAGTAGATTATATTGATTATCTTAAATACATGAATTAGTCATAAGATATATAATATTTTACATTAAGTAGTTTACATTGAAAATATGCACAAAAAGTACACTTCAAATGCTAAATTAAATATCCATAATTTACAACCATTTTGAAAATTAATCAACTAACCATAAGCCTATTTGAACGAATAAACAAGTTAACAACAATCTTCTTGTAAAAGAATTTCATTCTTTTCTAGGTGCATCGCGATACGCCAAGTCATCTCAAAAGGAGTTCAATAAATTAAAGGATAAATATCCCACAATCTAACATATTAGATGAGAAAGAACCTAATCAAATACACTTAAATATAGACAGTCAACATCATTTATCATTTAAGAAAGCAGTAATCTCTACATTTTTCATAAACACTCAAAAATGGACAACCAACATCATTTGTTAGATAAAGAAAGCAGTAATTTCAAGTTAAACGAGTTACCTTTACCGCAATAGAGAACTGCATCTCTATAGTATCATGTGCCTCTTCATCTTTCATGGGATACTTCACTTGATTCACTAGAAATTGGTGGCATAGACGCCTTGAAAATTTAAAATCACCATATCTCAAGAAAAGCCTAAAACAACATGTAGAACATGTGACTATGTTGCTCGTTTAACTTTTCTTTAATAGTCTCTAATGTTTTTGGGGATAAGAGGTTGTTAACTTTGACAGGACCAATTTTAGTTGAGTTCACTGACAATATGAGCTTGGGAGGCATTTACTACAATAATTAATTCTTTTAAACCAGAAATAATGATTCTATACTATTAATCTCCACTTCTAATAAGTTCAAATTGAACACGAAAGATAAAGAATCATCAAATCCAACATGCCACAAACATAATTATTGAAGATGAAATAATTCATAGAGAGAGTGGGGGAGGGAATGATCACATACAAAAATACCTTGTCCATGACATGAATTTATGCATATTGCTTGTATTTCTTGTTCCTACGCAGAAATACTCTAATATGTTAGAACATACAAAGTTCAGGATCACATCCTTCTAAGGCATAATTTGTCAAAACATACAAAGTAATGTCCAAAAATTAAGTTATAATAGCTTTGAATTAGCATCGTTAACCTTAGAAAAAATTACGTTGTAAAACAAATGAACTCAAGTTGGCTAAACTCTTCCACTTTCAAGTCTACATTTTTTCCTTCTAAATTTTCTTTCCTAAAAAAGTCAAAAATAATTGTGGTTAAGTATTAAAAAAATCACTTCTTGCACGGTCGTGGGTAGCTAGAGGTTGGAGTTTAAGTCTCATTAGGTATAATATTTTCCTTTTTTGAAGATTTAGAAAATATGGTAATACAAAGTGAGTTATCCATTACATACGTATATCTTCATAATTATCATTATTCTGACTTAAGTTGAGTTTTTTTTAGTTTTTCTCAACTAGAACTACTTTATCACAAGCGAATTTGGTTGAAAAATGATATTTATGGCGTTTAAGAAAAAGGAAACAATGTGGTTCTAATTTTGTATGTTGTACAATTAGGCTACTGTCTATGTTCAACCTCAAGTTTCTATATTTTTATTATATATTCATACTCAAATCCATTCTACACTGACGAAACAATCTTTAAGAAAATCATATTAATCTATAAGTTTAATCCGCCATTGCACAAATATGTTTGACCCCAAATAGTGATCTACATGAAAACCATATCAATCGAAAGCCAACAATCTTAAAGGAGACATTTTACCTTATTTGAAAAAAGATGAAGATATCAACTGAACCCTACTAATCTCGCAAGAGAAAGAAAAGAGCGAAAGAGTAGCTGTGAGAGAGAGAGAGAGAGAGAGAGAGAGAGAGAGAGAGAGAGAGAGATGGAGTGTTCATTCATCAGAAAGAGAGAAATGGAGTGTTCATTCATGAGAGAGAAAGAGAGAACAGAGAAGAAAGAGTGTTTGGGGAGCGGGTTCGGACTTCAATTGTGAATGAATTCAAGAAAGGGGGAAAATGAATTTTCACAAAGAAAAGGCCCAAATATCCGATTTTAAAAATTTTGGCCTTTCTTTTCTGAAATGAATTTTCAAATGGCCAGTTTATCCAAAAATCTCATGATTGAAACATTGGAAATGTAAAAATAACACTAAAGATTGAACCTAAATTTGTCGGTAATAAAAACAAAGAAACTTGAAATTTTCCAAAAGTGATATAAACTTAGGAAAACTATAAAAATACTATATAGCAAAAACAAAGTTGTAGGATTCAATTTTTTTCACTAACTTGTTTTAGGGTTCTTCTTCCTATCCCGCTTGGTCTCCATATATAGGCATAGATTCTCAAAGAGTGTAACTCTTTTGATAGGATTTGGCAATTCTAAATAGTTATACTTCACAAAATGGATCCTTAAGCCCAAATCTGAAGCAAGAGAAAGACCTTCAAGAAAAGCCAAATCCTCACATAGTTTAAGGAAGGAACCATCTATATGGACTATGAAGGCCCCAACTGAATGTCCCTCGTGGTTTCAGATCAAACCCTCAGTCCCCGAGCGTAAACTCTCAAAACTCGCCCGGTCAACATTCAACTTCATACAGCCTACTACTTGATGAGGCCAAAATTTTAGTGCCTCTAAGGAAACAATCAAACAAGACCTACAGCAAGTATTAGCAACATCAAACTCAACAAGAAAGGTATCCATCCACTCCAACAACGGAACCCAGACAACAGAGGGCAAGATGCCTTAAGGAAGAGAAAAACACAGCTACGATGTGCAGCGAAGGCCAAGGCTTTACTACAGTTAAGGATAGGAAAAACATGTGTTCCTTCATCCATAACAAGCCCACCAGAGGACAGAAGAAGATGACTTTACTGCAATTTTGCAGAACCAATCCTTTCTAACTTTCTCCCTAGCCAACGACTTAAGCAAGGGATGAAGTCAAGAGAATCCTTCCATATAAACAACTTAAAATTTATGAGAATATAGAGATTTTGTAAAAATTTCACCTCCAAGAAAGATAAGTTCTTGAAGATGAATTATCCTGGAAGCGGAGTAAGACGTCAAGGTTGTAGCTGTTTTTTTGTAGAATAACAACCTCATTTGTTGTGTGCAACTTGTACATGAGGCTTGATGACCTCAACGTTCACTACCCGCAAAGCGCAACTCATACGGCATGTCAGGAGTGTCCCCACCAAGGACGTACCATGGAGTGTCATCGCTGAGGTGCACCCCTTGAGGTGCCATCACCGAGGAGCACCCAATGGGGTGCCGCCATTGAGATGCACTCCTTGAGGTGCCGCCACTGAGGTACCCATGGGGTCGTCCCCATAGCAGCACCATAGGGTGTCACCCCTACGCTAGCACCATTGATGTCACCCCTATGGTAGCACCATTGATGTCACCCTCATGGGTGTACCATGGAGGTGCATTGATCACCCTCCAAATGCAACTTGCAGACACACCACTGCACTACCACAACGAGTCATCACATCACAAACCATAAAGTCAAGTGACAAAGACTTAGGTGGACATATGGTTGTCTGAGAATGTTCGGGAGGCTATCGACTGGAAGGATTAAGGATGAGGCTATGTTATACTAGATAGGGGACATACCTCCTCGGTACGACCACTCTAGACATTGAGGGTGTGCTACCCTCCCACATTGGGGAAGGGTTTTGTTTGAGAGAACCTTTGTAGAGGAGGCATTGGGTGAACACCATCGCCGCGCCTCTCCGACTAGGCGTGTTCTCCCTAGATCATGGTCATTACACAAAGACCAACGTGACGTCACCCGATTGGCTCATGTGTAATCCTCCTTTTACTCACATAAGCATGATCATTTAGCATAAGTGGCGTGATTTGATTGGTTGGCTTGCAACTAATTAAGGGATTAGATGTAACGGTCCCCCTCTTTTTGTTCACCTATAAAAGGAGAACTCCTCCTTTATTTGAAATGATTAGATATTGAGAGAGAGAAGCTCCCACTTCTAGAGTGAGAAACTCCCACTTCTAGAGAGAGAACAAGTATTTGTCAACACCATTGAGTCTCATAGGCTTTCACGCCTCTACTTGAGTACACCCATTATAAACGTCATGTTTGGTGAGTCACATAGGCTTTCACGCCTCTACTTGAGTACACCCATGATAAACGTCATGTTTGGTGAGTCACATAGGCTTTCACGCCTCTACTTGAGTACACCGATGATAGACGTCATACTTGGTGAGATGCATAAGCTTTCACGCCTCTACTTGAGAACACCCATGATAGACGCGCAGGCTTGGTGAGATGCATAGGCTTTCACATCTCTACTTGAGAACACCCATGATAGACGTTATGCTTGGTGAGATGCATAGGCTTTCACGCCTCTACTTAAGAACACCCATGATAGATGTAATGCTTGGTGAGATGTATAGGCTTTCACACCTCTACTTGAGAACACCCATGATAGACGACAAGCTTTGTAAGTTGCATAGGATTTCATGCATCTACTTGAGAACACCCATGATAGACGTCATGCTTGGTGAGACGCATAGGCTTTCATGCCTCTACTTGAGAACACCCATGATAGACGTCATGTTTGGTGAGATGCATAGGCTTTCACGCCTCTACTTGATAACACTCATGATTGACGTCATGCTTGGTAAGATGTATAGGTTTTCACGCCTCTACTTGAGAACATCCATAATAGATAACATTCTCAGTGAGATACATACACGAACTCCTCGGTGAGATGCATACACGCACTCCTCAATGGAGGCTTTCAATCACTACTCGGCGGAGCCATACACGCGCACCTCGACGTAGGCTTTCACACACTCCTTGACGGAGGCTCCCACGCACTCCTTTGTGGATGCTCCCGCGCACTCCCTGACGGAGGCTCCCACAAACTCCTTGGTGGATGCTCATGTGCACTCTGTTGTAGATGCTCCCGACACTCCGATGCGGATGCTCTCGCGCACTCACTGGCGGATTCTCTCGCGCACTCCTTGGTGGATGCTCCCACGCACTTCGTTGTGGATGCTCCCGCGCACTCTTTGGTGGATGCTCCCCCATACTCCCTTGGTGGAGGCTCCTACGCAATCCCTAGCAGAGGCTCCCGCGCACTCCCTGACAGAGGCTCCCACGCACCTCCTGATGGAGGCACTCCAGCACCCCACGACGGAGGGGGAAGCAAAAATTTTGAAACCTTCCAAAGGGGGAAACATACTACAAAAATCATATAGTAGAGGCATGCTCAACGGAGGCATGTCTAATGGAGGTAATATTTTCCATGTATTTTCTTAAGGGGGGAACATGTTACAATCATTCTATAGTAGAGGCATGTTTGATGGAAGCCAAAATTTCCATGTATTTTCCTAAGGGGGGAAGCATGTGAAAAGTAACTTATAGTAGAGGCATAATCTGCGGAGGCATGTTTGATGGAAGCCAAAATTTCCATGTATTTTCCTAAGGGGGGAAGCATGTGAAAAGTAACTTATAGCAGAGGCATGTTCTGCGGAGGCATGTCTGACAGAGGAAAAATCCAAAAAAAAAAAAAAATTTCCCCCGAAAAAGGTGCTACACCCCGCTCCCCCAAACAAGGCTGCACTTCCGCTTCCCCAACTAGGCACTTAACTCCCTCTCCCCCAAGAAGGCGCTGCACCCTACTCCTCTAAGCAGGCGTTGCACTCTCGCCCCCAAGCAGGCACTGCAGTGCCGCTCCTTTCAAGCCACTACACTCCCGCTCCCCCAAGCAGGCGTGCACTCCTGCCCCAAGCAAACAAGCGCTGCAGTCCCGCTCCCCTAAACATGCCTCCCTCTCTCCCAAGCAGGCGCACACTCCTGTCCCCCAAGCAAAATGGGCGCTGCACTCCCGCTACCCCAAAGCGAGCGCTGCACTACCGCTCCCCCAAGCAGGGCTTCACTCCTGCTTCCCCAAGTAGGAGATTAACTCTCGCTCCCCCAAGAAGGAGCTGCACCCCGTTCCCCCAAGCAGGTGATGGACTCCCACTCCTCCAGGAAGGCACTGCACTTCCGCTCCCCTAGGAAGGCGCTTCACTCCCGCGCCCCCATGCCGTAATTAAGGGTGCTCAGCACATCACGACCGCGCCCAACATGAACAACTCCCATGCATCATCAACTCCCACTCAAGACTATGTCGCGCATCACTCCCTCCATCCAAGCTCCCCACCTAGAGTGCCCCCATCACCAAACCGCCACCATGCTTTCTCCCTCCTTCGCGCGCCCAGCAGTACCTCCACCAAGCTCACTTCTTGGTGGCGGTATGGCAAGCTTCCATGGCCGTCTACAACACCCCCATGGTGGAAAATCATCTCCAACACTTCCATAGCAACAAAATTTCACAAAATTACAACACCCAACAAAATTTCCAACAAGCATTACTCAACTTACAGCAGCGATTTCACTAAGAAGAATACAAGAAAAGTGTAAGAAATCAATGGGTTTACCTCAAACCCTCCCTAGCCAACGAAAAAAGGAGGAAGAACACCTTGCTTGTAGCTTTGAATTTTTTTGCCAAAAAGTGTCCAAAAATGCAACCCTAGTTCTTCAACCTTCAAGCTTGCCCAAGATTTTGTTTTTCAAAAATTTGAAGGGAGAAGGAATTGATAATTTTTCCTTAATGACACTTAAAGGAAGGGGAGAAGGGTAGGTGGAGCTTGTAGTAATTTTAATAGAGGGAGAAAGGAGTGGGAACTCCAAATTTTTTTTTACAAAACTGATGTCCGCCACTGAACCTTAGTGGCGGCATTGGCCAAGCATCCTTAGATACCGCCAGTCAACCTCAGTGGCGGCATTGGCCAAGCATGCTTGGATGCCGCAATTGAGCCTCGTTGCGGTATGCTGGCCAAGGCCCAAGCCGCCAGCCGAGCTCGATCATGTTCGCATTCACTATTTCATGTTGCCACTAGACTCAATTTTTTTCTTTTCAAAAGAGGGAGAAGGGAGTGAGGACTCCCAAAAAAAATTGAAGTTTTTTCAAAATTTGCACCACAAAAATTTATCTTATAAATTTGACCTCATGTAACATGGAAATGCCTACACCATGCAAAGGAGGCACATTGGACATGGCGGACCGACGCATTCCGCATTCACCACGTAACGGAACGATCAAAGGATCATGGACTTGATAATACAACTGATTGCTACACTGAAGAAATTGTGTACAAGCACGATTACTCCGCATTGTGCTTGTACAGGGGACTAAATGTACATGAGGGTTGACGGCTTCAACGTTGACTACCAGCAAAGCGCAACTCTTACGACGTATAAGGAGTGTCCCCACCAAGGATGTGCCATGGAATGTCATCGCTGAGGTGCACCCCTTGGGGTGCCACCACCGAGCTGCACCCCGTGGGTTGCCCCCACTGAGGTGCACCCCTTGAAGTGCCACCACTGAGGCACCCATGAGGGTCGTCTTTATGGCAGCACCATGGGGCGGCACCCTTACGGTAACACCATTATCACCCCCATGGTAGCACCATTTATGTCACTCTCATGGGTATACCATGGAGGTGCATTGATCACCCTTCATAATGTAACTTATAGACACACCGCTACACTACCACAACATCGCAAACCATCAAGTCAAGTGACAAAGATTTGGGTGGACATATGGTTGCCTGGGAACGTTCGGGAAGTGATGGACTAGGAGGATTAGGGGCGAGGTTATGTTGTACTGGACGGGGGACATACCTTCTCGGTATGACCACTCTAGACATTAAGGGTGTGCTACCCTCCCACCTTGGGGAAGGGTTTTGTTTGAGAGAACCTTTGTAGAGGAGGCGTTGGGTGAACACCGTCGTCGCGTCTCACCGGCTAGTCGTGTTCTCCCTAGATCATGTTCATTACACAAACACCCATGTGGCACCACCCGATTGGCTCATGTGTAATCCTCCTCTTACTCACATAAGCATGATCAGTCAGCTTAAGTGGCATGATTTGATTCGCGGGCTTGCAACTAATCAAGGGATTAGTTGTAAAGATCCCCCTCTTTTTGTTCACCTATAAAATGCGGACTCCTCCTTCATTTGAGAGGATTGGAAATTAAGAGAGAAAAGCTCCCACTTCTAGAGTGAGAAACTCCATTTTCTAGAGAGAGGGAACAAGCATTTGTCACCACCCTTGAGTATCTAGAGTACTCCCCCTTCAACTCTCGACGTCCTCCCCCACATTCTCAGGAGTTGTTCCAGTCACGAGCTAGGACTAGATCACTCCTGCACCTCACCCACATGACACCCTTGCATCTACACAACTTTCCCTCTAGCCAATGACAGATGTGTTGGAGTAAGTCATCTTAGCATTCCCACGTGTAAGAAAGAGCCAAATCAACCTCAATCATATACTATCATGTCAGTCGTGATTAAGCATAATTCTATTGATAGCTCTCTAACTATCTTCAAAACTAACCATGCATTAATTGGTACATCATTCAACCAATCATATGCTTATCTAAAAATACTCAAAATACCCTAATCGAATTGATTCCTCCAAACATGGATTGCATGGAGAAGCATGATGATATCACCTTCTCTATTATTCTTTTTCTAACAACTTAGATTCTTTAGCTTTCTATTTAAAGTTTAGTGATATAACTTATTTTATGATCATCAATAACAAATCATAAGAAAATTGTTTGAATTATCACTCTGTGGACTTGGTATCAGAGCCAGTCCTCACTACATTAGTGGCCTCTGTTCCTAAGTCTCTAAACAGAGTTGTTGCTGGCAAAGAACAACCATGGCAGCAACTCTAAATTCATCTCCTTCTGTCACAGTTTCAGGGTCATCATCTTCTCATTCTTCTTTTCCCTCATTACCACCTATGAATTCTCTTCCAACGGTGCCTAGCATGCTTCCTACAAACATGGTAACTATATTAATTGGGCTCGATAAGAATAACTAGATCTATGGAAATATCATATGATGTCTGTAGCTCATGCTTATGATCCAATGGAAAGTAGATCAAATAAACGCAGTAAGAAGAGTGTAAAATGGTAAAATCTGTAACTCATGAAAAGCTTCGGGAGAGAGAGGGATCTTACCTGGGTTTCTCGAACCTGAGTTTGAGAGAGATTGTTTCTGTACCTTTGTAATCTTTGTTGCTATTTGTATTGCCTAGTAATTGTTAGACTTCAAGCCTAGTAGAATTGCCATCTCTGGTAACTGGATGTAGGTTCCTTTTGGAATTGAACCAGTATAAGCATTGGTGTTGTTTTCTCCCTACCTTCACTTCTACCTCTCTTGTTCTGCTTGTTAGCATATGCAGTTTAACCCTCATTTAGCCATCCCTGCATAACAATGTTGTTTTAGAAAAAAATAGCTGAACAAATTCCTATGATTGAAGCCCCATACTTTAAATCCATAATACATAAAGTGGCATAGGACAGGCCAACATCTCATGAGTTGGCTACTTTCTTCAATCGCCGAATCAATGTTGGGTCATATGGTAAATTGCCTTAGTTCCTATAATGTCTCGAAAACCTTAAAGAAAGTTTTCATCTCTTAGTCAAATGCTCGAACTCCCTAGCTCAAATATCAGCTTCAAACCATTAAGAAAGGTTCATCCAGAATAAATGATCATATTCCTAAAATGAGGTCAATAGCAGACAACCTATCCTCCACTAGTCAAATAATCATAGATGAAGATCTTCTGCTTTATATTCTTAGGGGGTCTCAGATCTGGATATGACCCTGTTTTTGTCAATCTCACTTCAAGAGGAGATTCAATATCATTACAAGAGGGTCAATTTATATTGTAGAGCCAAGAAATGAGGTTAGAACAGCTCTTAAGCACCAATACTGTTGAAAGTCTTCACCTCTTAGCACATGTTGCTAACACTTCATCATGAAGAGTCAATTTTAATCTGTCCTAGAACAATCCTTCTCAAGGTTTTCACTGAGGTAACTCTACCAATTTTAGACGTAGAGGAAGAGGGAGAGGCAAAAATGGCAACATGTCAATGTGCCAGATATGCAGGAGGCCATGATACTATGCCTTAACTTGCTATAGCAGATTTGATCCTGCTTTTCAACCTGAACCTCAGCAGAACAACTCACAAAACTCATCTTTAGGAGCTTAGACACATAATTTTTCTTCTACAAGTTCTACAGAGGACAGTGCTTGGTACCTTGACACTGTAGTAAATCATCAAATCACTCCTGATTTTAGCAATTGGTCAATCAAAAGTGACTACAAGGATAAATCAAAGTTAATGGTCGGTAATGGTAAGTTATTGAAAATTACTCACATTGGTAAAAACTCCCTTATTACCTTAAATAATCATATTGCTATAACTTTGGATGAAATACTGTGCCTTTATACCAAATATATACTTACCAGTAATTTTAGATTTACTAAGTATATATTTGGTATAAGGACACATGGAATCAAATTTAGACACTCACACCACATACACACCAAGAGAATGGTAGAATGAAAAGAAAACACAGAGATATAATAGAAAAGGGTTGTCTCTAATTTCTCATGCCAAACTACCTTTGAAATTTTGGTGGCAAGCATTCTACATTGCAACTGACTTAATAAATTCTCTTCCTACTCCTATTTTCAATAACAAAAGTCCATATGAGAAGTTTTTTGATAAAACAACAAATTATCTTTCTCTAAGAGTTTTTAGATGTGCATGTTTTCTATTCTTAAGGCCCTATAATGCATAAAAATTTGATTTTCATAGCAAGAAGTTAATTTTTGTAGGATATAGTACATCACATAATGGTTACTTATGTTTTAATCCTCTTTTTGTTAAAACTTACATTTCTCAAAATATGATTTTTAATGAAGTTGATTTTCCTTACATTAATCTTCTCACTAAAACAAACCCTACAAGCTCAAATTCTTTGTCCTATTTTGTGGGTTTTCTTACCATACCTATGACATGTTCCTCTCCTGACATCTTTTCAGTAGTAACAACACCTCAACTATCACTAAAGCTTCATCTTCTTCTCGTTCTTACTCTTCATAGGTTCAAGTTGATGCTTCTTCTTCTTCTCGAACATGTAGCTTTACACCTTTCTCTGCATCACTTACTTACTCTTTTCCAAAGTATAATGTTCCATTTGAATCCACTAACACCACTATGAGTTCTATTCACCTGATGCTTACTAAGTCCAAAACAGGAACTTCAAAACCTAGACTATTTACTGCATTTGTTCATGCATTAACAACACCTCGTTATGTGAAAGAAGCTCCAGCTTGTCCACATTGGAAAGATGCAATGCTCTCTGAATATCAGACTCTTCTAGCCAATAACACTTGGAGTCTTGTGCCTTACTCCCTAGACTACTCAGTTGTGAATAACTGATGGATTTTAAAAATTAAAACATATCCTAATGGAAGTATAAAGTAGTACAAAGTCAGATTAGTGGAAAAAGGGTTCCAACAAACCCTTGGTATGGACTACTTTGATACCTTCATTCTAGTTGTCAAACCCTCCACCATTAGAGTTGTCTTAATTCTTGTTGTCACCAAAGGTTGGGACATTCAACAGTTTGATACTAACAATGACTCCCTCAATGAAGACCTTCATGAAGTTGTTTACACGGTGCAACCTCATGGATTTGATTTGAGGATCCAGCTCAACTTACCCGCCCTTACATGCTTCACAAAGCCTTATATTACCTAAAACAGGCTTCTAGGGCCTAGTATGATAAGCTGAAGGTTGTACATCTAAATTGTGGTTTTCACAATACGATTAAAGATACTTCTCAGTTTCTCAAGTTTGTTGGCACGTAAATGCTTACAGCGTTCATCTACTACGCTGATGATATTTTAGTCCATGACAGTAACATTCATCTAATATAGCAGTTGATTGTTCAACTCAGTGCTAAATTTACCTTGAAAACACTGGGTTCACTAAGCTATTTTTTTGGGAATTGAAGCTTTTAGAGATAACATTGGTCTGCATTTAAATCATACCAAATATCTATTAGACATCCTGTGCACATCCAACATATCAAGTGCAAACAGCAGGCCAACACCTATATGATTCTCCTCCAAACTCATTGAAGCGAAAACACATTTCTTAGAGTAAACTCTTTACAAAAGTATTATAGGTGCTTTTCAGTATCGAACACTCACAAGGCCTAATATCTCTTATGTTGTAAACAAGCATAGGCAGTTTCTCTATTTCCCGAGTGTTGACCATCAAAAGGCTTACAAACGTGTTCTGAGATATCTAAAAGGGGCCTATATTATGATCTGATGTTTACTCCAGCAAATAGATTCACACTAGAAGGCTATTCTAACATAGGTTGGGCTAGTTCACTTGATGACATGAAGTTTACTTCTGGTTACTCTTTTTACCCTAGTGGAAACTTAATTACTTGGAGTTCCCAAAAGAAAATAGTGGTTGCAAGATCCAACACTGAAGCTGAATATAGAGCTTTCTCTTCTTCCTACACTTAACTACTTTGGATATTGTCATTACTTACAAAATTCAGAATTCAACTTCTTGGAACTCCTCTCATCTATTGTGATAACTAGAGAGCCCTTGCCCTTGCTACAAACCTTATTTTTCTCACAAGAACAAAACATATTGAATTTGATGACCACTTCATTAGAGAGAAGATTTTGTATAAGATTATTGAAGTAAGATATATTCCCTCTACATCACAAGTTGTTGATGCTCTCACTAAAGCATTATCACCTACTCAATTCATTGTTCTTTGTTTCAAGCTCATTGTGTTACCTTCCACATCTCGTTTGAAGGGGGCGTTGGAGTAAGCCATCTCAACATTGCTATGTATACAAAAGAGCCAAGTCAACCTCCAACAATCTTTACCACCAGGAAAGGAGTACCCGGAGACGAACTATTTTGAATAATAATCTCACTTATCATAGTACAACAACAAATAGTCTTCCCCTCCCCTAGGTAGGATGAGGATGATCAAAGCAAGCTTTAGATCCTCCAGGCAAAGGGGATGAGAAAACACATATGTACACCAACAAAAATTAATCAACAGAATTAAAAACTAACATATTAGGATTGGAAAAAGCTCAAACTATGGAGCTTGAAATTGATCTCTTGAGGAAGCTTGAAAATTCTCTTTCCAGGAAGCCACAAGTCGTAAAAAAAATTGAATAGAACAGACCATCAATGCACCAACGAATCCGTTTTAGTAATAGATCTCGACCTCATCTAAGACTTTTCCATAAGAAAGAGTACCCCTTCTTATAGTCACCTGAAAGGAAGTTACTATTAGGGAAGTACTTGGATTTTATAACCCAGAGCATATCTAAAGACTCTGACATTGGCTAGCAAGAAGAGCGTGATTGAATACCTCAAGGGAACGTAAACTCATGCCATAAATTGACTTTGGCTTGAACATGCTTTTCCAAGCTATATAACCAACGAATTTTCATGTCCTGCCCGTTAGAACCCCACCAAAAATGAGCCATAGTAGGATCTTTACAAGTAGAATGCAATAGGTAGGCAACGCTTGAACCAATGTTTTAAACCATCAACTTAGTTTTAAATTTATACTCCCTGCTAAGCTTTGATCAGGCGAGGTTTACCCAAACTATGCGTGTTTCAACATAGGACTTTCAATAGACCAACAAATTGATGTGAACGTTTTAGTAATTTCAAAATAGTTGTCCAATTCATAATTTTTGTACAACGTTTGTGAGTATCATATTACTCACAAAATAATTAATTCATGTTAATTTAACACAGCTACTGTGTATCATTTGGATCATTTTTAATAGAACATGAGATGATAATGTTATTTGATGAGTCATTAAAAATAAATTCAATGGCTCATAATAGCTTGGTACCTAAAACAAGAAAAATATGTGTTTTATTTTATTTTAATCATTTCTAGACAAATCACTTCAACGACTCATATCAACCAACATATCGACTCTCTTCATTCACCAAATCAAGAGTTTGGTCTAAATTGTTTCATTTTTGTGCCTCTAGTCTTATTAAACACAGTTTAACAAATTAATTTGGCTTAGCGCAATTTTAGATTTTCATCATAAATAAAAAAAGCTCAAACAAAGTAAATCCACAAAATTAGTCACAAATAATCAAACGACATTGTGATTCTCTATAAAAATCAAATATTACAAATAGTAATCCATATTGCACGTCCAATAGGTTGAACAGCTAATTGCTAGCCAATGGGTGTGCCATTAAGCCGTGTGGCTACACACTATCAATCTGTTTTTTCTCATGCCAATTTTTTCCAGTCATAAACCCTAGAAAAAATTACTACTAATTAAAACCAAGTGCCACAAATTTTTGAGTCAGTGCCCACGAAATCCCCACGCTTTCTTGTTACTATTTAATTAATCTCATACACGCATTGACATACACTCAATACCTCTTTTCCCCCTACATCACCCAACATCTTTCTCATTACCATCACCTATTCCTTTTTCTTTTGTAACGACGTATGAATTTTATACATGGGTTAGAGTACTCAGTCGAGTCCAACTGATAGCCACATCAATTACACGTAAACGTAAAATTTAATTGTCTATATCAACTCAAGTTACCGTAATATCAGTTATGAATCTCTTTTATATATATAGCTGACCCTAAAACTATCACAGATTTTTGCCGAATAGATCAACCTTGTCAGCCACAACCTGCAGGACCACTACCCCCTGAACCATTGCCTCCTCCTACAGTGAATCAAATTGACCAATTACTCCCACAATCTCGCACGTGCGAGAACCCATATACCATATTTGAAAACCAGACCTCTTGTGAGCACCTTCAATTATCTCCAAACCCCACCATGGCTTCAAGCTCTACCAAAAGACACCCTTTCTACAGGGGAATCCGGTGCCGGAGCGGGAAATGGGTTTCGGAAATTCGAGAGCCACGTAAGACTACACGTATATGGCTCGGCACTTTCACAACGCCGGAGAAGGCTGCGGCCGCTTATGATGTTGCAGCAATCGCTTTGAAAGGTAGTGATGCCATACTAAACTTTCCGGGTTCCGTCGGGTCATACCCAGTTCCGGCCTCTACTTCACCGGGAGATATCCGTAGAGCGGCGACCGCGGCTGCTAATGCCGCCACATTGAAGAAAGTGGAACGAAGTGATGATAATCAAGGTGTAGGACAGCACCGTGGCAGTCAAGATACCTTGAACGTTGGTGTAACGTCGTCTGGTGGTGAATTCCTCGACGAGGAAGCTCTTTTTGGGATGCCGAATTTGCTAGTTGACATGGCAGAGGGAATGCTGGTGTCCCCTCCGAGACTAAACTCGCCGCTTTCGGATGACTCCCCAGAGAATTATGCAGATGGAGGAGAAAGGTTGTGGAGCTATTTTTAATCATGCTCCCTTAACCATGAAAATTTTTCCATCATGGGTGAATGGAATTATTATTATTTTTTTATCATGAGGAGAAATAAATAAGTTTAAAATTAAGGCACAAAAGGCTAAAAGTAACTTGGTCGATAAAGATGAAGGATAAAAAGTTTCAAGTGCAAATAGTTACTCTTCTAAATCGAGACAGAAGATGAGCATGATATATTTAAGGTTGTGGTTTTTTTGTTGGGATTTTCCCTTTTTCAATGTAAAATGTTTTTTTTTTCTTTTATCAAGTACTTACTATGTAAAATGTCGTGCTGTTACAGTATATTTAGAAGATATGTTTTTTTAAGAATGTACTCAACTCTTCTATGTGTTTTTTTATTTAATTTGATTATGTGTAGATTTCTGTCTTCTATTGGATATTACACTTACATAAGAAGCTTCTTTGGTTTTCTCTTTTTTTCAGTTTTAATATTGTGATTAATTTTTTAACAAATTTTGTTAGCGTAATCTGTAAGTGTTACAATTGATGAATAAGAATTATACGTTCACATTCGTATTGAGTTCATGCTCCTTTCAAACAAAAATATGAGTTCATGTATTTATAGCTTTTAATAAAAGATATTAGCGAGAAAGTAATTTTGTAAATAAATTATGGAGATGTTAAGATGAACTTTATCTGGGCAAAGCATATTGGAATTAAATAGAGAAAAAAATTGTCAAATTGTTTACTACCTAATTATTATTGTGTGCGAGTCGTGTCTGTGTGAGGAGAGCTGAAATTTTGGGAGGAGAAAGAAATGGGGGAATGGTGAGTCAAAACTTTATGGGGTCCCATTGTGGACAACAAAATGTCAGATATCTGATTGATTTGAATATTGAAAGTATGTCGATTTTTTTTTATCTTTTTATTTAATAATGAAGAATATATAATACCCCACCTTCTGATTTAACTTTTCCACTGTTCAACTGTCGGACAAAAATCATGCTACCATGAACAGCTTATCTCTCTCTCTCTACTCAAACACAGCCTAGTTTTGGACAATTGCATATATAGCAATTTAAATTTTGGTTAGCTACATGATTTTTTATTTAAAATATATAACCTTGTATTTATAAGAATGAATAAAATTTCTATTTTATACCCACTAATTTGACTTATATGTAAATTAAATGGTTTTAAAAAGAAAATTGGAACCGTTTCTAAAGAAACCTATTTTGATATGAGCTGGGAGAGGCGGAACCAAGTTTTGTTTTCAAAGGGAGTCACATTAAAACCCAAATTTTACCGATTGGTATGTATGTTTGTTATTATAATTTTATTCATAGTTTGAAAAATTACGCTTCACGTACAATTTTGAGGTATCTGTTATCTTCTTTTAAAATCAAAATCAATAATGAACTATAATATACAAAAAAAATCAATAGGCAAGATGTGGCAATTTTGAATTTGAGTTTTTGAAGAACAATTTGTACTGAATTATCTCAGCATTCTAATGAATGTAAGATGTAACACTGTGTATTTATACTACTAAAGGAATTACATGATAATACATCAGTTACTAGTAATTGAACTACATCAGTTAAGAGTAGTTGGATTACATTAGTTTTGGAGTAGATTCCTCTTCTAGCTTACTAACAGAATTAACCAAGTAACCAATTAACTGTACAACTTCAATTCCTTCTTTGAAGCTTTATTAGGATGGTTATCATCCCCCTCAAGCAAAAGGGAGATACTATCACTTGAAGCTTGGACTTCAAATAGAAAATCCTTGTTCTTGACATCGACTTAGTGAGTAAATAAACAAGTTAATCAATAGATGAGATAAATCTAACTTGAATTTTCCTCCTTAACACTTTGCTTCTAATAAAATAGATGTCTAACTCAATGTTTTTGTGTGTGTATGTAGGGATGAATTAGATGCAAGTACTAGAGCACACTGTCACACCATAACATTGGAGATTTTTATGAGAGAAATGAATGAGCAGCAAACTTAATAAGCTTTGAAACCACTTGACTTCAGCAGTTGCATTAGCTAATGATCGATACTCACTCTTAGTGCTTGACTTGATATAGCATGTTATTTCTTTGGTGACAAAGATAGCAAGTTACCACCTAGAAACATCAAGTATGGTCATGTTGACCTCTTGTCTTCTAAGCCCCAGCCTAATCTGCATCATTATAAGCATGTATTGTGAGAGAGGATTAGGGTTTGAGAAATAATCCTTCTGAGATAATGGCTTTAAGGTGCCTCAAGACCCTTTTACAGGCTTGCCAACAGTAGGCTAATGGAGATATTGACTAAGCATATTTACTATAAAGGCAATACAAGGTCGAGGAAGACAAATATCAAAGGGCACTCACTGTACTTCTATACAAGGTGACATCCGATTAAGGTTTGCAGAGCTGACAAGTTTCAATTCAAGACAAGTAGGAGAAGGTAATGGTTTTGCACCATATCCATCTTAGTTTTCTTCAACCAATCAGTGATATACTTATATTTTGTTAAGTAGATCCCTTGATGTATCTTTGTAAGCTTCAATCACAAGAAAATAATGTTGTGACCCAAATTCTTCCAGAGTAAAAGCGTGATTTAGATTCAAAACAATCTTATTTATCATTCATTGATTATAACCGTTTAGGATGATATCATCTACATATACTAACATAATAATCCTCATTGTCGTCGGCTTTATGACTGGACTAAAGGTCTCTAAAAAATCAAATTCTAGGGTTTAATGAAACTCCTTGGATAACAATCTTGCCTTATGCCTCTGAATGATGCCATCATGGTTAAGTTTAAGCTTGAAAATCTATTTATTCCCTACTAGACAAATATCAGCAGAAAAGGTAACTAACTCCTAAGTCTGACTTTTAATTAGTAAGGAGTATTCATTCACCATAGCTTCTTTCCATATAGGATGTCCAAATTATGTCTAGTTGCAGCAAAGGCTTTTGGTTTGTGTATGTCATTTTTAGACCTAGTTACCATATGATGTGTGTTATTTAAAGAGCATTGTGTAGATATTGGTGTAAGTTGTTGAACAAAGTTCATGACAGTGGTAGGCTATTGTGTATCAAATGAATGATCAATTAGTATGTTAATAACTAATGATTCTGAAAGGAAAAATATTAGGATACTTGTAACGTGTATCTGTGTGAATCAAAGACTGAATTATATTATAATTATCAATACGATTACCTTGATTGTGTGAAGTGACAAAAGTTGAGGAGTTACTTGTATATATTTGATCTATGACATTTTTTTGTTGAAACCTGTTTGGAACAATATGAGGTATAACAATAGGAATGACACCATAAAAACCTATTCAGAACAATATCAGGTCTAACAATATGTCTCTAACTTGCTTTTAAATCAGAAGGTGAAAAGAAAAATATTTTCATAAAAATATTCCTAGAGATATAGAGCTTACCAGAACTATGAAGATACTTATATCCTTTATGTTGAGATGAATATCCTAAGAAGACTCACATAGTAGAATAAAATCAACCGTTTTAGCATTACAGGGGAAAACAAGCAATGTCAAATATTCTTAGGATCTTATAATCTTGTAAAGAATTAAAGGCTTCTAAAATAGAAAGAATTAATTCAAAACTGAAGTTATAAGATACACGGCTATTTGAAAAGCAGCCCACAAAAAATCAATAGACATATTTGCTTGTGTGAGCATAATAAGACCTAATTCAACTATGTGCCTATGTTTTGTTTCTATTTTCTTATTTTGTTGGTGAATATGAGGGTGATGATACCTAAATGCTTTGAGTTTGTAATACGTTTGATAAGACCTAAATTATCTTCCCCAGTCAAGTTGCAATACTTTTATATGTTTGTTGAGAATTTTTCTCAACCATGTTTTTGAAGATGTTAAATACTTGAAAGGCTTGAAATTTTTTTCTAATGGGAATAAATCCAACAAAATTTATTGAAATCATCTAACAAGTTTACATAATACCTATAACATTCTCTAGAGGAAATTGAAGAAGGACCCCACAAGTCTGTATAAACTATTTCCAAAGGTTGTGGTGTAGTTGTTTTGGACTGTGGGAAGGGTAGAACATGATTTTTACCTTTTTGACATGCAACGGCCATTTGGTTTGCATAATCTAAAATGATCATTCCAATTCAATTGTTTTCAATTCAATTGTGTGTAATTTAATTACTTGTAAAATATGATTGTCGTGTTTGGTTGTACATGATAATCTATGAAATTAATAAATGATAATGTATTAGCTATATTTGGTATGATTAACTTTTGTTGTAAATTTATATAAATACAAGAAGTTACTTAACCATTCTTTTAGTTATATATATTATTTAAACAATATCTTGACATTCAATTTTAGCATAAATTTTAATTAATTTTTATCAATAATAATGATAGACTAAATTTTAAAAATTCAATTTTAATTAAATTAATAAACTAAAATAAAAAATGAAAAAATATTTTGATATGAAATATTATATTAATTTTAATTGTTTTTATTAACATTTAAATAAATCAATTATAATGAACTAAACTTTACTAAAGTTAATTTTAATTAAATTAATAGAGAGATAAAATGAGAGAAATAAATGGCTTTCGCTATATTATTTATGAGATGAGAGTACAAAAGTAATTTTATTTGTTATTAGAAATGCAATTGTATTGTAAATCAGAATTGCTTCCATTTCTTGCTGTAATTCAATTACCTTTAAAGATTGCAAACTAGGATCACATGCAAATTAGAATTGCAGTCAAATTTAAGGATTACCCCAAACAAACATGATAATTAAAGTACAGAAGTATTACACCAAGACTATAAAGGAGAATAACGCGAAGCAAACATGACAGCAATGCAAAACGAAGAGTCTGTTTTAGAAGCATTAATATTTTCATATATTAAGATCTTGCTTAAAACATCCTGTATAGTTGTCCCATCCTTTTGTGCCATAGGTACTATTGGCTAGACTTACTAATATTGATATTAATTGATTTTCCTCTATTTATGTGAATAGCAAGATCCTGATTTGAATTTTTGGAGATTGATCAACTTTAAAAGTTTTAAACACTCATATTGAATCTTTTCTTTTATATTGATAACATTGTACATTATTAGAAAACTACAAAAAGTGATAAGGAATCAAAACTACAAAAACTATGTGAAGATAACAAGTGATAAGGAAGATTCAAAGACTCCCTAAAGACAAGAAAAACAGACTTCATAGAACACTATAATGTACTAGCATTGAAGACTTTATCATCAGGATATGTTAGCAGATAAAAGTCATATTTAAGTACTCCTGTAAGTAGTAATGTTCCTAAAGTTTTGTCTTTCATAAAACAAGCATCATCATGAAATTCGATACAGATATCACTAGCATTCATTAATTTTGTTACACTAACTAAATTTTTCTTAATTTCAAGAAAACTAAGCAAGGAATTAACCTTTAAAGGATAAGATTTTAAGGGTAATAAAGCAGAACCAATATGAGTTATAATAATCTCTTTACCATTTTCAACAGAAAGTTTCTCATTACCATTTTAATCTTGTGCAAGATTTAAATTATTCAACTTCGATGTCACACTATTTATACTTGCACTGTCAGCATACAAGGACATAACATTCTCTAGTTTTATTGATCCAATATATGTAGCAGGTGAGGATACACATGTAGAAGTTGAAGGATTTGAAAAACAAGAAAAAGAAATATTGGCATGAGGTCATCTTTGATGGCCATAACACTTTTCATATCTATAGCAGCACACTGCAGCAGGATGCTCAATTCTCCCATATACTTTATAGATAACCTTACTTCCTCTACCAAACCTATCTCTTCCTCTCTTTCCGTTCATCATACCACGATTACCCTAAAACTGTGATACTATACTTCCATTCTTGTTTTGACTTTGATGACAGTATTGTTGTCCTCCATTATTATTCCTTTTGTCAAATGTATTGGCAGTTATTTTTTGCAGACATCTTAACATTTGTCTCCAACTCAGCTTGCTGCTTCTGTAGTCTACTCTATTGGTATATTAACGAAGCTTATACTTCTTCCAGTCCAAGAACATCTGATCTTGAAGTCACTACTACTATCACATAATCAAATTTGGGCTCTAAGTCATTCAAGACATACAAGATCATTTCTTGATCATTCATCACTTGCCCTCCAACTTTGAAGTCTATCTCCAATTCTCCTAAAGTTATCACAAGACTCTGATATTGATTAGTTTCCCTTCTTGATATTCTATAATACATTTCTAAGTTGCATCATTTTCGCCATTGATTCATATGCAACTCTCTGACGAATTCCAAACTTAAGATGAAGAATAATATTGAGTAACAGTCCTCAAGACTTAATTTGTCATAGATGACTATGCTAACTAAGAACAAGTTGGTCCTTCTTGATGTAACCCTTATAATGTTGGTTCACAACACCACTTTTCTAAAATTTGTGCAGGCTTTGGGGAAATACCAAAAACAATCTCTTCAATGGTTGGAGTAACTTGTGACTTCCACCGCACATAGATATTTTTGTTGAGCTTCGCACTAGGACAACTATCTAACGTGTTTGATGAAACTGTAAAGGATTTTTTCGGTATGGAAAACCCTCTACAAATGAATAATAAAGATAATAATTTAATGAGAGGATGAGAGAATACAGACACCATTATTTACGTAGAAAACCCTTAAAAAGAAAAAAAATCACATAAAGACTATTGATATTCACTTGCATTTCAGATTTTACATCATTGTTGTAAAGCCTTTCTTGGATTCAATATCATCTCCGTTACAGGAATTTTGACAGTAATGAGAGAGAAGAGAGAAAGTGCAATGCACTTAGTAAAGATTTTCTTGGATTGTCTCCTTGATTCCATTGAAAATCCTTCCTCTATCATTTATTACCCGAGCCTTTATATAGGCCTTGTTAAAGAAGGTGACAAATTAATAATAATAAAAGGGAGGGGAAAGATTATCCTCCCTTATTATCTCACAGACATTCGTTATGCCTAGAGATCACACTCATTCGTGGGGATCTTTCTGCCAGATATGGCCATCTTTCCCTTCCTTACTTATCATTTCCATATGTCTCATTTAGCCGCCAATCAGTCACAGTCACTTGGTGATTTCTTGTACTTCGAGCCAGTCAGTCGTAACCACTTGGTGGCCTGCCAACCTATCTCGTCCGAGTCATTCAACTACCTAATCAATCATTCTCACTTGAATGTCATTCTCAATTCCTTTCGTCTATTCCCATTCTTTTTCTGATCCTTCTCTCCCCATTCTTGCACAGTTTAACGAGTGTCTTGCCCGTTTAGGGTAGTTATCTAAGTCTCATGTTCCTCTTCTAGTACCAAAGGCGTGGGTCCTTCGTCAGTATTTTCCCATTGTCCAGTCACCTTTTCCCGTTTTGGTGTTCTTTCTCATTCTCGGTATGCGTCAGAACGTTCTTCGTTTGTTTACACGTGTCTCGCGACATCAGTCTTCTCTCCCGTTTTCGCTTTTTTGTAACTTTCTGCGAGTTCTTTGGTTGGCCCTCCTTGTCCATGCGCAGTGGGTATTTTTTACTTGTTCATTGGCCCCCATTTCACTTAACAGAATTTTATTCGTTGAGGTGTAATGATTTGTCCTTCCTTATTCTAACATTACTTCTGCCTATTTCTGTCCTCACATGCTTCTTGAAAACATGCGACGTGGTTCTTCCAAACAATTTTTTGGTTATTCGCTGTCAATGATTGCTTCTCTTTTTCTTTCTGCTGTTACGTTCTTCTATTCCCGTTCACAAATGTTTTGCGTTTGTCAAATAATATTTTGCCAGTTCGCTATTGATGATGATAAATTTCCCTTCATTTGTTGTAATGTCTTTTTGTTCTTTGTACTACGAGTTTATTGATAGATTTTTCCCATTTTCATCACTATGGGTTCATTGGTGAGGTTTTCTCATTTCTTCAATACGAGATCATTGATAAAGTTTCTTCCAATTCTTCATTTTTCTTTTCCTTCTCTCGTGCGTTAAGATCTATGACAAGAATTTTTCTACAAGAACGATAACATAATAATTTATTGAAATGAGTAAGTAATGAGTATACTATTTCATAATTTTATCACAAGGAAATGAGTTTAATGCCCCACATTCATTGGTAGAATTTTCACATATCCCTTGATGCGGACTCATTGGTACAGCTTCTCATGTTTCCTTTGTTACGAGCTCATCGGCAGAGTTTCTCCCATTTTCCTTTTTCCATTTCTCCTTTTGTATTTTTCCTTTGTATTTGTGCTTCGATCCATTAGAATCACTTTGTTTACATATTTTTCTTCTATTGAACTCTCTTTTTGTTGTATTTCATTCTTTCATAAGAACTCTAACAAAATTTTGGAGATCCAAATTTTTTCTCGTATCAACTTCAAGCTATCCACGAAATTCGTGCTCAGACACTTCAGAAATTTTTGCCTCTCAGTTCTCTTGAGAATAGTTGTAACCATACTATAACTTATTGTCAAACACTTATAGTTCAGAATCTGTTCTAGCGACTTCGATCTTTGTTAGAGAACAAATATCTTTCCAGTTGTGAAATCCATTTTCGAGGATACGACTTTAACTTCCTTTATAGAGAGTGCGTTATAATTTTCCCGTTTCCAAAGACTCAGTTTCAAATAAATAACCAAGATCACATTCTCACTCTGAAAGAATGAATTACGGGAGCGTTTAGGTTCAAATAAAGAGCCATGGCCCTGTTTTCTTTCTGAGAAGGCTTGGGTTCAAATAAAGAACCATGGCCCCATTTTTGCCTTTAGTTTCGAGATCGTTTGCTAAGTTATTTTCAAGAAATATTTCATCTCTGCTTTCTTCAGTTGTGTTTGTTATAAATTATTTGAGCATCATCTAATCTGTTATACAAGGATATTTCTATTTCAAAGTTTTTGATTTCCGTCTAAGAACGATGCCTGTAGACACTCCCAAGGACTTAGGCTCCTTCCGTGGAGCCATTACCCCGTTTTGATTTCCTTCGGAAAACGGTGTCCGTAAGCACTCTTAATGATTTAGGCTCATTCTGTGGAACCATGACCCCGTTTTTATTTCCTTCTGAGAATGATATTCGTAGTCACTCCAAAGGACTTAGGCTCATGTGGAATCATGGCCCCATTTTGTTTCTTTCTGGGAATGATGACCATGCACACTCCTAAGGACTTAGGCTCCTTTAGTGGAACCATGGCCTTGTTTTGACTTTCTTCTGAGAACGATGTTTGTACACACTCTCAAGGACTTAGGCTCCTTCCATTGAACCATGACTTCATTTTGATTTCCTTCTGAGGATGGCATTCATAGACACTCCCAAGGGCTTAGACTCCTTCTGTGGAACCATGACCCTATTTTTCATTCTTAGAGAAAGGACTTAGTTTCAAATAAAGAACTGTGGTCTCATTTTCATTTCTTTCTAAGAACGGCGCCCGTAGACACTCTCAAGGCATTAGGCTACTTCCTTGGAACCATGGCCCCCCAGTAAATGTAGTTAATTTCCAAATTTAAGGTTCTGCATAATCTATTTTTCTGAACAACCTTCATGAAAATTGTCATAACTTTCGCTCAAAAACTCCAAATCAAGTTCTGAAAAATTCTTCAAGACGTAGATATCCATATTTTTCTAATGACATATAATATGCCATGTAAGTCTATTCAATTCAGTTAAAAAAATTAAATTTTTAGGATGTGATTAAGTTTACTTTCCTATATGAATACTACCATACTTTTGATCAGGAGCCCAACTTGAATTCTATAAAATTCTCCATGAAGCAGACTCCCATATCTTTATAATTACGTGACATGCCATGTAATATTTCTTCCAGAATTTTTTGTTTCAGTTTTCATTTCCATTCTAGTTGTCGCTTCTGTTATTAAGACATTTTTGCTCACGTCATCACGATGTCTCCATTCCCATAGTTAGGACTTTTCCATTCTCGTTGTTTATACATCTTTTATATTCTTCATAATGTCCATTTGGAAGAATATCAAGTCGTAGCCTTCCGTTCTAAAAATTTGAATGGATGTCATTTTGGCTTTCTCATTCTGAAATGAAGTGGTAACTTTCTTGACTTTCCCATTTTGAGAGGTTTGAGTGTGGTCTTCTATGCTTGGCACCACACTCAAGTAAGTAAACTTATGTATCTTTTTGATGATATAAGATTCATCATGTATTATAATTCCAATATTTCCCATTTCCATTTTCATTTATGTTCCCATTTACATTTTTCGTGCGTGTTTCCGTACTCATAGCCGTTTTTGTTTCCGTTGTCGTTCATGTTTTCATTTTCCATACTCATAGTCATTTCTGTTTCCATTTCCAGTCACGTAGTGGATACCATACCCATTTTATATACTCATAGTCATTACTGTTGTCACAATTTTTTATTTCCATTTTCAAGACATTTATTTTCCCGCCATCAGGACATTTTTTTCCCATTCTCATGGCTTTTCCGTTGTCAATACAATTTCTTTCCCTTTCTCAAGACATTTCTTTTCCTGCCGTCAGGATATTTCTTTCTCGTTCTCAAAATAATTCTTTTCCCGCCATCAGGACATTTCTTTTCCTTTTTCAAGACTTTTCAATTCTTGAGACATTTCCTTTCCCGCGTCAGGACATTTATTTCCCGTTGTCAAAACTTTCCTAATCTCAAGACATTTCATTTACTGCCGTCAGGACATTTCTTTCTCGTTCTTAAGATTTTCCCATTCTCGAGACATTTCCTTTTCCGTCGTCAGGACATTTCTTTCTCATTCTTAAGACTTTCCCGTTCTCGAGACATTTCCTTCCCCGCTTTCAAATTATTTCTTTCTGGTTGTCAAGATAATTCTTTTCCCATTGTCAAGACTTTATTTATCACAAATCAAATAAATTCCCTCCCTCTTTTTTTAGAAAGCAATAATGATGTAAAAGAAATAAGCCAATCGAATATGCAAGGAATGAGTTTACCGTTTTGTTGGAATTATGTTCATAAAGTATGGTGTAATAACTATTTATGAATATTTAGTTATTTTCCAAATATTTTGTATTACTGAATTTAATGAATGAATGAAAGTTTTTCCAGTAATTATAGTGTGTTTGTAATTTACTCAAGTTATTGAACTATTGTCAACGTAAGAAGAGTAAAGACTGAAGAGTCTCCCAAATAAACACTTCTGAAATAGTTCAGAACATTATTCGTAGTCTTAGGATTGACTAGGTAATAGGGTCTGATTATGACTGTTAGGTTGAACCAAAGGATGCTGGTATTAGGGCATGGGAGTGGTGACTCTAACGTTTGACTTAGACATGTTATGGAGTATGTTAAACAGACCAGTAACAAATTAGTTTGGAGTAAAACTGTTTATTTAGCTCTAAATCTGATTGTTGCACCTTAATGGTATTTTCATAATTACCTTAATTCTGAAGTGAATATAAAACTTGACTTAGTTAGTTATGATCTTTGATACGTCAAAAGAGTTAGTTTGAATTACCGACAATACATCGACTGTTAGGATCGTGATTCATCTACGTTGAAGTTGTGTGATTCATAAATATGAAAATTCGTGGTTAGATTGTGAAATGTAACAATATTACCTTATGTTTTGTTGATGGATGTATGAATAAATTAACCTTGCCATGTACTCGATAAAGACATGGGGAATTGTACGAGACAATTCACAATTATGTTATTCTTATTCACAGTCAATAAATGAGTTAGGGGTAAAATAGTAATTTTACATCTCATTTTTGTCACTGACATTCACGAAGGGTAATATGTTAAAATATTCTATGGATTGTGAAATACAAGTGTTAATTTGCACCAACAAAAAATGAATCGATATTTGATTCGGCATCGGACCTACAGTAGAGTCGTACGATGTCAAAATTAAATAGGTTGGAAATTTATGGAGATAAATTCACCGAGTATTTAAATCTTATAGATTTATTCATGTGATTCTATTCGGTCCCAAAAATATCTCATGAGAACAGGAATAGAAGAAACAACATCAGTTGGATCAAAATATGTTTTGAGTCAAGGTTTATTTCCTGAACCCATATGTAAGGTGTTGTCACTTATTTAGTAAAGAGAAATTAATTAATTTATTATTTTTAATTATTGGATAATTAGTAAATAATAGAAATTAATTAATTAATTGATGGAGATGAATTTAATTTATGAATTTTGGATTAATGAATTTGGACACAATATTGACTTTAATTGAAGATTCAATTTTTGACAATTATAGATTATAGGGGTAAAATTATACATATAGGGGATATATGTGAAAATTTTAAAATTATTATATAAGGGATGTCATTAGGGTTGTTTCCCTAAGTGTGTTAACACAATCCTAATAACACAGAACAAAAAAGGTTTCTCATCCCCCCACTGTTGCCGCTGAAATCATCAGACGAAGAGAAAAAATTGATTTTTCTTCTCAGTTGTTTTGAGAGCCCACACTTAGTTCCTAACGACATCTTTGCTATATATACTTCTGAATCCTATGATTGGTTGTTGGTGTGAAAACTGATTCAAGTTCTATGAAGAACGAAGAACGCGGGATGGATAATAAGATTCCACCAAATCAGAATTTCTCCGATACAAGAAACATATAAAAGTGTTTCTACCTCTATTGAAAACTTTTAACTTTGTATGTATAATCGGATGTATGGTTTTAATATTTAATATGATTAAATTGGTTGATGTAAAATTTTGATATTCCGCCCATGAACCATTTGTGGTTCAATAATTTTTCCTCCAATTTTAAAACTCGATCCAACAACTGGTATTAGAGTCTTGGTTTCTTGATTATACATATTCTGTGATTAAACGTATGTATCGTTGGATGTATTTATATTAGCTTTTTTTTGTATGGTAGATTCAAAATAGTTTTGAACGTGTTTTATGAATGAATCCTGATCTATTGGCTCTAGGCGTTTTGTTTTTTAATTTTAAAATTTATGTATGCCAAAATTGGTTCATACGATTTTATGTAATATATTTTCTTGCAAAATTTGTATTTTTTTTTATTTCATGTAATCCGTCGCCACCTCGAAAAGTCACTGTCAAAACCGCCATCGTTGTCGCCTCCTGCTGTCGTACTATGTCGCCTCCTGCTGTCCGTTGCCATACCCTATACGGTGACTAGGATTTGTGAAAGCCTAGGCGATGACAATTAAGGTTTAGGAAACTCTGTGATGTTTCGCAAAACTCTAATCCCAACTTTTATCTTTTGAAATTTAAATTTTGAATTTTAAACGGATAAAAGACAATTAAAATTCAAAAGATATTTATCTAATTTTTATCTATTTATCATTTGAATTTTGAATTAAAAAGATAATTATCAACTTATATAATTATCTATATTATCTTCTTTAAAATTTTGAATTTTGAATTTAACAAATAATTATCAATTTATCCTTTTATCTTTTGAATTTTAAATTTTAAAAGGATTTTAAGAAGATTATTTAATTGTAAAAATATTTTTCCTTAACTAAAGGGTTTTGATAAAAAATTTGAATCTTCAAAATGGCACTACACTCTTGTAAAGAATTACAAAAAAAAATTGGTGGAACTTCCTGAAGGACAATCAGACAATTATAGATGCCATGAAAACTAGTATTTAATTTAATTATAATTTATTTATTATTCTTTTATTGGTTGTAATTAAAATGAGCCAATAGGGAGGTTAAATTTGAATGAGTGATTTATTATTAATCTCACATTTTCATATAACATGTCATATAGAAATAGGGATATGCTGATATCAAAATGCCATGTAGCATGGTATTTTAATTTAAATGGGTTGTAATTTAAATACAATGCGAATGTGATAAAAAAAGATAAATTTAAAATGGGGATTTAAATTTTATAGAAGTTTAAAATTTTTGAAACTTATTTTTTCAAAATTAATAAAGAGTTATTATTTTTGAAAAAACAACGAAAAATCTATTTTCCAAAAGCTAAGTGTGAGGGTGGTTTACATTGAAACGTTTCCAAGTTCCCCAACGTATACTTGATTGTGGTATGATGAATGGTTTAGAGCCACCCTAGCGGTCCGCTGTTCAGTGGGAGAAACTTGAGAATCGTATCACTTTGAGTCATTTAGTTGCTTCAGAAGCTAGTGGTGAGGTAAGACCGTCCCTAGATGGTCTGTTAGTTCATGAAAACATTTAAGTCGATGTGTTGGTTAAACACTTAGACAGAAGCACATTGTAGTCCCTCATAGAGGCTAGTCAATGGGACTAAGTTGACCAAAATTATTAGTGAGTGGTTAAGCTGGATGTAATGAGATCTTGAGAAGCGTTAACCAAATGAGTGGAGTCTTGATGTGAGAGGAGGTAGCTTGGACGTGATCCTTAGATGAGACAAGCTATTGTTGTTGATCGCAACATAATGGAAGAAATATTTTTATTGGATTTTTAAATCTTTAAGTATTTACATCATGCATCATACTTTCCTAAATGATTGAGTATTTATTTACACGACTTTATTTATTCTTTTCAGTAATCATGTCGTTATCTCCACTCTCAACTATCTTAAACACGAACAAACTTACTAGTGAAAATTACATGGCTTGGATACATAATATTTATATCGAGCTGATGGTAGATAAGCATAAGTTTGTGCTCACCACCCATTGTCCCCTTGAGCCTATTGCTGAATCGACTAAAGAGAAAAATGATACTTATGCTTCTTGGCTGCGTTCTGATAAGATCACCAGGTGTTATATCTTGGCTTCTGTTAGCAATGTGTTGCAACCACAACATCACAACATGGAATCTTCCACTGATATGATGTTGAACATCACCAAAATGTTCGAAAATCAAGGTCATCAAGCCAAACAGGTTGTTGTGAAAGACTTCATAAATTGTAGGATGAAACCTAGAACTCTTATTGGAGAACATATGATGTTGATCATTAGTTATCCGTATGAGATGAAGATCATAGGTACTGAAGTAGATGGTGAGACACGGGTTAATATGATCCTTGAGACTCTGCCTGACACTTTTGAGAACTTCAAACTTAATTATTAGACGAATAAGTTGAGATACTCACTTCCTGGGATGGTGAAGGAGCTGCAAGCTGCTGAGATCTTATTTCTAAAGGGCAAGAGGAAGATTGGAGAGGTAAACTTTATTGAAAATAAGCCTTCCACCTCTGGCGCCGAAAAGAAACACAAGAGGGTCCAAAGAAGGCGAAGAAATATAACTCGAAAGCTGCGAAAGTTAAGGCACTACAAAAGTGGACAAGTCAAAAGATAAGTGTCATCATCATGGTGCCGCTAGCCATTGAAACGCAACTTCCCAGACTATCTCAATGAGTTGAGATCTAAAGATATAATACTTGTTACTGTGTCTATTATGTGGAAGACTCTACTTTTTCATGGATTGTAGACTCTGAATCACATATCATAGAAGGCTTGACGAGGGCGAGTTCAACTTTCATTGTAGAAATGGAGCACTAGTATTGGCCATATCTATGAGAACTATTAAATTCATTTGATAACAATTTTATAGTTTTACGTCATCTTTATTATATCCTGGTTTTTGGGAAGATCCTTATTTCAATAGCTAGTTTAATTGATCAAGGATTCAGTTTGAATTTCATTGATAAATATATTGATATTTTTAAAAATGATTGCTTAATTACTACTGCACGTTTGATAAATAAATTATTTTATGTAAAATCAACAGTTCCAATGATATGTGATACTGAAGTAAGTTCTTATTTATAAAGGGATTGTAAAATGTTGAAGTCTGACTCAATCGATCTAACATATTTGTGGCACTTACATCTTGGCCACATTAGCCTGGACACGATTAAAAAACTTGTGAAGAATGGTCATTACAAACTTTAAGTGTGAGATCACTACCCACATGTGAATCCTGTATAGAAGATGACTAAGGGACCCTTTTTAGTGAAGGATAAAAGAGTCATTCAATGCCTCAAACTTATACATAGTAATGTATGTGGGCCATTGAATATCCAAGTAAGAGGAGGTTATGAATATTTTGTAACCTTCATTGATGACTACTCATGTTTTGGACATGTTTATCTAATACACCAAAACTCTAAAATGTTTGAAAAGCTCAAAGAGTAAAAGGATATGGCCAAAAAGTAATTAGAGTAACAAATCAAAACACTACAATCTGATCGGGGTGGAAAGTACTTGCTAGAAGAGTTCAAAGACTTTCTTAAGGAAGAATGTATTCTTTCACAGCTTACAGCCCTTGAGATACCAGAACAAAATGGTGTGTCAGGGAGAAGGAATCAAACTCTTATGGATATGGTTAGATCCGTGATAAGTTACCCATCCCTCCCAGATTCGTTCTGGATATGCCTTGGAAATGGTTACATACATTTTGAACCAAGTTCCTTCGAAGAGGGTGCCTGACATGCTATATGAAAGATGGAATGGATGAAAGTCCTTCGCTAACTACAATATGGGGTGCCTAAAACATGTTCTAAAATATAAGATAGGCTGTTGGTTCGTCGCGGCGCCTGTTCCATGGAAGTGTGTGGCTCGAGGCCATTTAAAAATTAAACTTTTAATAAAGATCGAATCTTTTAATAAAACAAAACTTGCGAATCGCCACAATAACTAAATAATTTTTTTTATTTTTTTCAATCAGTCAGGATCCATAAAATATTTATANCGCCTGTGCCACGGAAGTGTGTGGCTCGAGGCCATTTAAAAATTAAACTTTTAATAAAGATCGAATCTTTTAATAAAACAAAACTTGCGAATCGCCACAATAACTAAATAATTTTTTTTATTTTTTTCAATCAGTCAGGATCCATAAAATATTTATACAATAAATCTATAACATTGAAAGAACGGAATCATATATCTCTTGTAGTCTATATTAAGTGTCCTTGTAAAACTGATCGATCTTTCATCCTACGAAACGGTTCCAACGATCAGTAGATTCTGAGATCCACTCCAAGATCTTTTAAGTCAATCTCAACGCACTATGATGTGTGTGGGCACGTAAAATATTACAAGACACTTTTTTGTCTCTAGATGTACCCAACACATAAGATCTAGAGATTTATTGAAAAAGACTTTAGTGAGATGATTATCTAAAAGAATGTGATGATTGTTCTTTTTGGAGATTTGATTAACTTTTAATCGCAGAGAAAAATTACTCTCACACTAACTATGTTCTCAATGTAATTCTTGATTTATGAACTGATCAACTAAGGTCATTAAAATAATATATGTATCTTTTCTAGATAAATCAAGTTATTAATTAAAGTATGTAATTAAATAATTTTATTTATTAATTTCATTATTACTCCATTATAAATATGGAATTGAACTATTAGTCATTATAGAATATATTTATTGAGTATTCACATGTAGTCCACTAACATAATCATTTCATGTAGTATTGTCCTTCAATTATTGGTTCGTAAATTAGAACTGGTCAAAATTATCATTTTACCCCTCTAAATATCTTTTGATCTTTGAGTACTATTAATCCACTAGTGAATGGCTAATTTATAATTTATTATAAATTTAAGCTCAATTACCATTCAGTTTCAGAATTAACACTTAAGGCAACCAAAATACGGTCCGTTAGGAAAGCTGGGATTCCAAAGCTTGCAAGATCATGTTCCCAGCTATCCACATCACTAAATCTTGAAAACAAAATTTACTAGTCCATTTTACAAACAAATCTTAACGAGTGAAATAAAAGATCATGTAGACATGCATAGGAGTTCATGAATACTCAGGATTCGAGACTGATCTATATATGATCATCGAAATGATGTGTATTAAATTTTTATGATAAACGGCACGTTAATAAAGATATTAATTCACATCAGCCGTGTAATATATAATCTTATTATATAAAGTATTTTCACTAAGATGTCCATCTACATCAATGATCCAGATCTAGATCACACGCATTAATAATGCTAAGTGAACCGTACTAGCAACCACTCATTAAAGGTTCCATACTTTAATATGTTGCTGACAATTTTATTTATTATCTATGATCTTAATCCTCTCGTACTAATACAAGGTCATAGTCTCATTAATGAATATAAAATTTTCATATATTTATGTAAATTATTCAACAATAGTTTAAATGAATAATTTTAAGAAAAATGAATTCTCATTAAATTTCATATCAAAATGTCAATACTCATACTTTGAGGGCATAACCCCTAACAATCACCCAATTACCCTAAAGAAAATGTGACATTTCTCACAATCTCATGTTACATACATGTCCCTCAAATGATTAAGCAAAAAGTGTCTTTGTAAAAGGATCAGCCAGGTTGTGTTCTGACGCTATCTTCATAACAATCAGATCTCCTCGATGCACGATCTCTCTTACAAGACGATAATTTATTTCTATGTGCTTGCCCCTCTTGTGACTCCTCGGTTCCTTGGAATTCATTACTGCCCCACTGTTGTCACAGTACATAATCAATGGCTTGTCCATATCTTTATCAACTTCCAGATCAGTATAGAACTTTCTGAATCATACCGCTTCTTTTGTAGCTTCAGAAGCCGCTATATATTTTGCTCCCATAGTGGAATCTGCAATGATGGATTGTTTAATACTTCTCCTAACTACAACTCCTCCACCTAGGTTGAAGCTGATCCAGACGTTAACTTTCGACTATCACTATCTGATTGAAAATCTAACTTTCTACAATTACATGTTTGGTTGTTACTTGACCTTTATTGGAATTCTCCATAGAGAATCTCTCAAGCACCTTATCAATATAAGATGCCTAAGAAAGTGTCAAAAGCTTGTTCTTTCAATTCCTTAGGATTTTGATGCCAAGAACATAGTTCGCTTCTTCCAAATCTTTCATTTGAAAATTCTCAACTAACCACTTCTTTACTTTTGACAAAGCTTCTACATCATTCCAAATGAGTAGAATATCATCAACATGAAAAACAAAGAAAACACTATCTTAACTTTGATGTTTTTATAAACAAGGCTTCGTCAACATTTCGCTTGAAGCCATAAAACTTTATAATATCATCAAAGGAAAGATTCCAAGATCTAGATGCTTGCTTTAATTCATAAATGGATTTTATCAACTTGCATACTTTCTGATTTTTCCCCTTTTGTACGAACCCTTTTGTTTGCATCATATAGATGTTTTCTTCAAGAGATCCATTTAGAAAAGTTATCTTGATGTCCATTTGCCATATCTAATAGTAAAAACTAGCGGCTATGGACAAAAGGATGTGAATTGATTTGAGCATGGCCACATGGGAGAATGTCTCTTCATAATCGACTCCATCCCTTTTGTATATCCCTTAGCTATTAATCGTACCTTGAAAGTCTCTACTTTCACATTTGTACCTCTTTTCTTCTTGAAGATCCATTTACATCGGGTGGATCTATAAGTTCCCAAACATAATTTGAATACTAAGGCATTTTCTTCTAGTTCGTAGCGAACAGGCTGTCCCACAACCCTCCCACTATGACATTGCACTGGGGTTTCCTTTGAAGGAACTGTGGTTTCTCTAGTTTGTCATTTATTAGAAGAAATTGAAGGTGGTCTAATCTCATCAACCGCTAATTTCTCGAGAATAACGTTTCTACGAGGTTTGTAGTTTGCATATAGTCATGCTTAGGGAAGGTTGCATTTGTCGAAACAAACACATTTTGATCATTGTGACTATAAAAGTACCCACCTCTAATCTCTAGAGCATAGCCTATGAATATGCATACATCAGACCTTGAGTCTAACTTTCAAGTCTTGAGTCTAAGAATGTGAGATGGACACCCCCATATACAAAAATGACGCAAACTAAGTTTGGAGTCATTTCATAACTCTAAAGGCGTCTTGCTAATAAACTTAGGGGGCACTACATTCAAAATGTATGTAATCGTGTGTAACGTATATTCCCAAAATGTAAGTGACAGTGAAGACTAACTTAACATCGGCCTAACCACATACAACAAGGTTCAGTTTCTCTTTCTACAACATGATTTTGTTGTGGTATTCCAGGTGTTGTGAGTTGGGATAGGATTCCACACTCCATCAAATAATTCTTGAATTCTAAATCCAAGTATTGACTACTTCGATCAGATTGGAGGGTTTTTAATTATTTACCTAATAACTTTTCAGCTTTAGTCTTGAAGTCTTTAAATTTTTTGAAAGTTTCAGACTTTCTATGCATTAGGTAACTATAAGCATATCCTGAGTAGTCGTCAATGAAAGTGACAAATACTCATACCCACCTCTAGCTTGTACATTTATCGGTCCACATACATCAATGTGTACTAACTCAAGTGGTTCTTTGGCTCTTTTGGCCCTTTCCTATGAAAGGCCTCTTAGTCATTTTACCCTCTAGATAGAATTCAAAAGCATGAAGAGTTCCACTATTAGTTCTCTGAAAGCATCATGCTTTGTTAACCAGTTTAACCTATCTAGATTAATATGTCCCAACCTATGATGCCAAAGATATGTGTTATCGTCTTCATAAGAATCTCTTTGTTGTTTGTTACTTGTAGGTTTTACGACTTTAAATAATTAAGAATTATTTAATGCGCGTTCAGTCGGTTTAAGCATATACAGTCCGTTTATAACTTTAGCATGACAAATATCGAATCCATTCTTAGAAATAATAAACTCTTTAAGTATTAAAAGAAACTTCGAATAATTGTTCCTGCAAAAATTAAAAATAAATCAAATTTCTTAGAAAACCTAAGAAATAAATAAACATCGTTTAAAACTGAATAATTATATCCAAAAATTAAATGGATTGTCCTCAATACTTTAGCTAACACGACACACCACTGCCAACTCTCAAAACGACCTCACCATCAGCCAGCTCCCTTGAAGAATCAAACATCTACGGCGAAGAACATACATGGTTAGTCGCTCCTGAATCAATTATCCAGGATGACAAATCATATTTCACTACGCAAGCTTCTAGTACAAGTAAATAATATTTACCTTTCTTTTTCAGCTCGGAGAAATATTTGTTACAGTTTCTCTTCTAATGACCTTCAACCCTACAGTGGACTTCAACCCCACATTTGAAACATTTTCCCTTGGGCTCGTTGTCGTTCTTATTCTTTCTAACTTTTAGTGATGTCTTGTCTTTCTTTCCTCTTTTGTTCTTCACAATATTGGAAGAATTCTTTGCTCAACAACATTTGTCTCACCCTCTTTTATCATTTTAAAGTTGAGTGACTCAAAAGTCTACAGTTCATTCAACAATGGGATCATGTTGAATTGCAACTTGTTCATAATATAGTTGGTCGTGAACGTAGAAAAAGCTGATGTGAGCGAGTCAAGTATAATGCTAACTTGAGTCCCCTCGTCAATTGTCGCCCCATGTACTTCTGGCTCGTGCATTATGTTGATCATGTTCAAAACATGTTCTTGCACAGAAGTACCCTTTCTCATCTTAGTCGTCATATAGCTCCTAGTGGCCTCATGACGACTTTGATCATACTGCTACAAAAATATTGCCTATAGAGATTCCATAATCTCATAGGCAGTCCCCATGATTTCATGCTAGGTTCTAAGAAAATCATTCATGCTCACAAGCATGTAGCACTTCGCCTTGTTGTTTGATATGGTCCAAGCATCGTATTTTTCCCTAACATACTTAGCGATATTAGCAGCAGGCTACTCAGGATATTCCTCAGTAAGAACAAACTTACGGTTCTAACAAATTAGCATTAAGTTCATATTTGATTTCTGACGTACAAAATTATCACCATTCAATTTCTCAAGAATGAGTAAAGCAGTAACAGAGTTGTCCATGATAGACATAATAATGATAACTAAAATTTAAAACATACAAGATTCAATCTAATTGATAAATATCTAGAATATGAAAAGTAAACGTGATGCATGAATGCAACATAATAAATACACAAATTTAACAATTACTAAGCACGATAAAAAGAACCCAACGTTTAATGTCAGATTTACCTCATACTGTATATGGGACATTCTCATCCTTATTAATTAAAACATAAAATATCTCATACTTTTTCTTTTACAACTATCTACATAAAAGTTTAATTGTGACTTTGTGAGTTAACCCATCATTTCAGATTCTGTAACTGCATTTAGAGTCGATCAAAACTAAACTACATCACTTCCTCCTATCTTCTTAAGAAGTCCAACCTCGATATTGGTACAGCTCGAAACATTCCTTAGGNTTAATGTCAGATTTACCTCATACTGTATATGGGACATTCTCATCCTTATTAATTAAAACATAAAATATCTCATACTTTTTCTTTTACAACTATCTACATGAAAGCTTAATTGTGACTTTGTGAGTTAACCCATCATTTCAGATTCTGTAACTGCATTTAGAGTCGATCAAAACTAAACTACATCACTTCCTCCTATCTTCTTAAGAAGTCCAACCTCGATATTGGTACAGCTCGAAACATTCCTTAGGGGGATAAAAACAAAGCTAACTCAAGGCCCTTACTGCACCCCACGGTGTTGTACTACTGATGGAGACCATAGTTTACATTGACATGTCAACCATTTTCCACTAACTATTTTAGGATTATGTGTTTTCATTTTAACTAATCAATCAATTACAAATTAATCACTGGTTAAAATAATAACCCTATGAACATTTAATAATCAGTTATGCTAATCTCATTGGTCTAAATTCACTTAACATTCTAAAGTGCTTAAGTCATAATTAAGTTAACTCAGATGAACTAATTAATTAGATTCATCAAACTTTAATAAAATTCTTTTATTAAAGTAGGTTATCCAAAATTTTACTATAGCACTTAATATGGTGTGATTCCTAAGTTTTAATTAATTAAAACCTAGCAATTTATAGGCGATTGATTTCATAAAACAATACATATAAACATATTAGGACAATTCTGATAAATCATGTTTCTACATGATCAAATAAATTTGTGTGAGATTTTCATGTATGGCATGTGATCGACTAATACATGAACATGTTATCAAACATAATAATTAAATAATTATTTAACAATTAAATATTAATAATGGACCGAGTGACTATTGAGTATTTCTAAATTATAACCCTTGAAATAAAAAAATAATATTACAAAGCGAACTTCAAGAATACATATTTCTCAGAAATTTTCTTCTCCTCCTAATGTCCATCTTCATAATCTTCAAACTTTGAACAAAATACTATTTAATTAGGAAAATTATTTTTCTTAATTAAAATTAATTTCTATAATTATCTCTTTAAAAATAGTTGACTTTGACTTAGTCAAATAAATACTTTATTTGATTTGGTCAAACTCAATCAACCTATTAGTTTCTAATTTTTATAAATTTAAAAATTAAAAATTAATTTTAAAATTACATTAATTTCAAAATTTAAAAGGATAATTGGTAGACTTAGGGTTATCGTAAAACTCTACAGTGATGGGGTTGGTTGGTATCAGGGTTTGTATAAAACTTACCTTAATGTGACAATAGTTGCCGCAAACCGCCATCACCGCCGGATCTGCCTCAAATCGCTAACCACCGCTAGAATCCGGCTGCCGCCGTCGTTACCGATTTTTCGGCGAAGACGCCGGAACAGTAAATTGCAGTGACATTACCAGTTAGCTTTAATCGGCAGGGCCAGCATCGAAAATCCAATTTCTGGTGCTGGAGCCAGAATTCTAAAAGAATTCCTATTTCTTTTATTTTTCCTTCGTCGTTCGTCTCCTGCATTCTTCTTCTCACGATCGGAATAGTTACAATAAATATTCAAAATAAAATTACAAAAGTCTCTACGCCCCAAAACGGCATACACAATCTATTCATTAAAAGACCAAAGTCTAACCCAATAATCACCATAATTAACGATTCATTATTTTTTATACATTCAAAAAACATAAACATCTATTCATTCATACATATCTCATATTATATGAATAATGTAAAAAAACCCACATAACATTTAACATATAAATATATAAATATCGTTCTGATATCACTTGTTGGTTTGTCGTGCGCGGCGGAAGCGTGTGGTTCTAGGCCATTTAAAAATTAAACTTTTAATAAATATTAAGTTTTTAATAAAACAAAACTTGCGCAACGCCACGATTACCAAATAAAACCTTTTTATTGAAAACTTTTTTTCAATAAGTCAGGATTCGTTATATATTTATACATTAAATCTACAACATTGAAGGATATGAATCATATATCTCTTGTAGTCTATATCAAGCGTCCTTACAAAATTGATCGATTCTTTATCCCATAAACCGTTCCAACAATCAGTGGACTCTGAGATACATACCAAGATCTTCCAAGTCATTCCTCAATACACTAGGACGTGTGTGGGCACGTAGAATTTTACAAGAGACTTTTTATGTCTCTAGATATACTCAACACATGAGATCTTGAGATTTACTAAGAATGACTTTAGTAAAATGATTTTCTAAAAGAATGAAATGATTGTTCTTTTTGGAGTTGATTAACTTTTAATCGCATAGAAAAATTACTCTAACGCTAACTTTGTTCTCAATTCAATTCTTTATTGATAAACTGAGGCCATTAGAATAATATTCGCATATTTTGAAGATAATAGCATATCAGATATTTAGGGATGATTAAAAATTAATATTTAACTTTAAATTCCCCAATACAATGGTACCCGCTATATAATGGTGCAGAACTGCAGTGCCGTACAGCACTACAGTTGACGTAAACCATCACACTGCCTCACGGTAATGCAGTGTTACACTTCTACTGTTGTAGTGCCATGTGGCACTGCAGTGTTGCACGCCTAGTAGTGATCTATGATTCTCAATCGTTGATCGACACGTGACAATTACTATAAATTAAATATTTGATTTTAATCAAATAAATATCTAGATATCCGTTAATTCGAAATTAACATATATGATTATCCTTATCAACTAAATTATCTGTTATTTCACAAATAACATATTTAGTTGATTTAAATTATTATCTAATAGTAATTTAATTATCTAATTTCAATAAATTAGATATTGTGTCTCACTTATCGATAATTGAAAAAATAACCGATAATTATCTATATATAATTCAATTAATTAATTCTTAATTAATTAATCACATATAATTATCTCATAATTATTTACCTACCCCAGAATAAAAAGTTCTTCGCAAGATTTCAAATCTTGCACGATCATGTTTTCAGCCATCCATATCACTAAATCTCTAAAACAAAAGTCACTAGCCTGTTTTACAAACAAACCTTAACAAGTGAATCAAAAGATCCAGTAGACATCCATAAGAGTTCATGACTACTCGGGATTGAGACTGATCTACATATGATCATCGAATTGATGTGTATTAAATCTTATGATAAACGACAAGTTAATAAATATATTAATTCACACCGGTCTAATCATATATAATCTCATTATATAAAATACCTTCACTAAAATGTCTATATACATCAATGATTCAGATCTAGATCACACACATTCATAATGCTTAGTGAACCGTACTAGCACCCATTTATTAAAGATTCCATACTTTAATATGTTTCTGACAATTTTATTCATTATTTATTATCTTAATTTTCTCGTACTAATACAAGGTTATAGTCTCATTAATGAATATAAATTTTTTAGATATTTATATAAATTATTCAACAATAATTTAAATAAACAATTATAATAAAAATGTAATCCTTATTAACTTTCATATCAAAATGTCAATATACATGCTTTGAGGGCATAACCCCTAACATAGACAAGTTGGCCATTCGATCAGAATTATGCATGTTTGTCGGATATCCCAAAGGAACGAAGGGGTATGTCTTTTGTAGTCTGACTGACAAGAAAACATTCATAAGCATGACTGCACGATTTCTTGAAGAAGACTATATAAGAAGTGTGAACCCAAGAAGCACTCTTGCACTAGAGGAAATACTGAGTGGGAGAACATCGACTCCCCAATCAGGAATTATTTCTGATTCAATAATAGAAGAACCAAAGCTAGGGCCAGAGACTATGGAGCCTCGACATAGTGGGAGGGTTCGGATACAGCCTGATAGGTGCATGTATTATGATATTACCTTAACAACAGTCTTAGATAAGGATCATGATGAACCCGTCTCCTACTCACTGGCCACCGCTAGTCCTGAAGTAAACCTATGGCAAGAAGTCATGAACGTTGAGATACATTCGATGTACTTGAATGAAGTCTGAAAACTTGTAGATCCTCCTAAAGAGGTAAAACTTGTTGGGTGTAAATGGATCTTTAAGAAAAAGAGTGGTTCGAATGGAAATGTGGAGACATTCAAAGCTAGGCTAGACACTAAGGGCTACACCCAAAATAAAAGGTATAGACTATGAGGATACCTTCTCACCGTTAACCATGCTTAAATCCATTTGAATCCTCTGGTCCATTGCTGCTATCCTCGATTATTAAATCTGGTAAATGGACGTCAAGACTATTTTTCTGAATGACAATCTTAAATAGCACAATTATATGACTCAACTGGATGAGTTCATGGAGAAAGGCCAAGAGGGAAAGGTTTGTGAACTGTTGAAATCCATTTATGGACTTAAGCAAGCGACACAGTCATGGAATATTAGATTCGGTGAAACTATCAAGAACTTTGATTTTGAATAGTTAGTGGATGAACCCTATGTGTATAAGCTGATACAAAAAAGAAAAGTGGTTTTTCTAGTCTTGTACGTAGATGATATTCTACCCATTGGATATGATGTAGGAAAATTATCTGATGTCAAGATTTGGCTTACAAAACAATTTGATATGAATGATCTTAGAGAAGCTGCCTTTGTCCTAGGTATTCAGATATTTTGGGATCGGAAGAATAGACAATTGGCACTATCTCAAGCATCTTATATTGATAAAGTGATGGATCACTTCAGTATGCAAGACTCCCAGAAGGGATATCTTCCTTTGAGGCATGGAGTCTGCCTCTCCAAAGAGCATTCTCCCCAGACTCCTCAAGAAGAGGAAGACATGAGAAAGATTTTTTATGCATCAGCCGTAGGAAGTCTCATGTACGTAATACTTTGCACTAGGCCAGGCATTTTCTACGTGGTGGGCGTGGTGAGTCATTTCCAATCTAATCCTAGAATCGAGCATTGGAAGGCCATCAAACATATCCTTAAGTATCTTAGGAGAATAAAGAACTACATGCTTGTGTATTCAGGAACTGACTGGATTATGACAGAGTATACTGATTCTGACTTTCAAGCAGACAAGGATTCTAGGAGGTCCACTTCAAGATCAGTGTTCTTCCTGAACGGTGGAGCAAGTATATGGAGAAATATCAAGCAATCTTGCATCATTGATTCTACCGTAGAAGTTGAATATGTGGCAGCTTGTGAAGATGCTAAGAAGGTTGTGTGGCCTAAAAAGTTCTTGAAGATTCTAGAAGTTGTTCCAGAAGCTGACAAGCCCATGACACTTTATTGCGATAACAATGGGGCTGTAGCAAATTCGAAGGAACCTAGGAGACACAAAAGATCCAAATACATAGAGCGTAAGTATCACCTGATAAGAGAGATTCTTCAGCGTGAAGATTTCTTAGTAACACACATATCAATGATCAACAACCTGGAAAATCCATTCACCAAGACTTTAAGTAGTAAAGTCTTTGATGGTCATCTAGAGGGAATGGGGATACGAGATTAAACATGCCTACTTTAGTCCAAGGAGGAGATTGCTGGAGTTATATTCATAACATAAGGTGTAATAACTACTTATGAGTATTTAATTATTTCTTAGACATTTTGTAATATAGAATTTAATGAATGAATGAAAGCATTTCTATTAATTAAAGTGTATTTATAATTTATTCAAGTCCTGGAACTATTGTCAACGTAAGAAGAGTCAAAACTGAGGGTCTTCTAGATAAACTCTTCTGAAATAGATTAGACCGTTATTCGTAGTCTTAAGATTGACTAGGCAATCAAGTTCGATTATGACTATTAGGTTGAACCAAATGATATCGTTATCGGGGCATGAAAGTGGAGACTCTAAAGGTTGACCTAGACACGTTATGGAGCATGTTGAATAGACTAGTAATAAATTAGTTTGCAATAAAATCTTTTATCTAGCTCTAAATCTAATTGTTACACCTTAAGGGTATTTTCATAATTACCTTAATCCTTAAGTGAATATGAAACTTGACTTAGTTAGTTACGATCTTTGATACATCAAAGAGTGATTTTGAATTGCCGGACATTACCTCGACTGTTGGGATTGTGATTCAACTATGTTGGAGTTGCTTGATTCACAAATATGAAAATTCGTGGTTAGATTGTGAAATGCAATATCACCTTATACTTTATTGATGGGTGTGTGAATAAATTAACCTGGCTAGGTACTCGATGAAATGTATCATTGAATAAGACATTAGGAAATTGTACGAGACAATTCACTATTATGTTTTTCCTATTCACAGTCAATAAAGAAGTTAATAAAATAATAACAAGAGTTGAAATGATAATTTTCATCCCGCTCTTGTTACTGATATTCATGAAGGATAATATGTTAAAATATTTTATGGACTGTGAAATAAAACGTTTATTTGCACCAATAGAAAATGTAGCGTGCATGAACCGAGAGTTGATTCGGCATTAGACCTATAGTGGAGTCGTACGATGTTAGGATTAAATAGGTCAAAATTTTATGAAGATATATTCACCTAGTATTTGAATCATATGGCTTTATCTATGTCGGTCCATTCGTTGGACCAAAATATGTTTTAAGCCAAGATGTATTTTCTGAACTCATATGTGATGGGTGTTGTCACTTAATTAGTAAAGAGCAATTAATTGATGTTTAAATTAATTAATTTATTATTTTCTAATTATTAGATAATTAGTAAATAAGAGAAATTGAATAATTAATCATGGAGATCAATTTAAATTTATCCATTTTGGATTGATGAATTTGAATACAATATTGACCTTAATGGGAGATGCAATTTTTGGCAATTATAGATTATGGGGGTGAATTTTAGAAATTATACATATATGGGGTATATGTGAAAATTCCAAAATTATTATATAAGGGATTAATAAGGGATGGCATTAGGGTTTCCTCCCTAAGTGTGTTGACACAACACTAATCATATAGAGCAGAAAAATGTTTCTATTTAACCTTCCTACTATTGCCGCCGAAATCAACAAAGGAAGAGAAAATTTTGATTTTTCTTCCTCAGTTGTTTTGAGAGCTCACACTCAGTTTTCAACATCATCCTTGCGAGATATACTTCTAAATTCTACGAGTGGTTATCAGTGTGGAAACTGATTCGAGTTCTATGAAGAACGAAGAATGCAAGACGAATAATAGGATTCTACCAAATCAAAAAATTGTTTCTACCTCTATTGAATACGTTTAACTTTGTATGCATAATCGGATGTATGGTTTTAATAATTAATATGATTAAATTGGTTTATATAAAAAATTATGATATTCCGTCCACGAACCTTTCGTGGTTCAATGATTTTTCTTCAAATTTTAAAACTCGATCCAACACGTTTTTCATTCTGTTTTCAGTTTTGTACTTGTTGTTGTTTCCAACTCTACTTCCAACCCGTTGCCATTTTCCTTTCCAGTTTCGTTGTTCAGGGGGTGTTTGATTTGGTTATTGGCATTTTGGGAGGGATTTCTCAAGTTTTTCTCTCACTCTCAACGAGAGCACCAAAATGTAAAGGATTTTTTCAGAAAGAAAAACCCTCTATGAATGACTAATAAATATAATAATTTAAAAAGAGAATGAGAGAATAAAGACATCATTATTTAAGTGGAAAACTTTTAAAAGGAAGAAAAACTATGGGAAGACTATTGATATTCACTTGCATTTCAGATTTTACATCATTGTTGTAAAGTTTTCTTGGATTCAATCTCCTCTTCGTAGAAGAATTTTGACAGTAATGAGAGAGAAAGAAAAAAGGCAATGCAATAAATAAATATCTGCTTGGATTGTATTCCTGATTCCACTGAAAATCCTTCCTCTATCATTTATTACCGGAGCCTTTATATAGGCCTTGTTCAAGAAGGTGGCAAATTAATCATAACAAAAGGGAGGGGAATGATTATCCTCCCCCTATGGTCTCGGAGGCACCCATTATGCCTAGAGACCACACCCATTCGTGGGGATCATCTGCCAGATATGACCCTATTTCCCTTCCTTACTTATCATTTCCATTTGTCTCATTCAGCCGTCAATCAGTCACACTCACTTGGTGATTTCTTATGGTTCGAGCCAATTAGTCGTACCCATTTGGTGGCCTACCATCCTATCTCGTCCGAGTCATTCAGCTACCTAATCAATCATTGCCACTTGACTGTCATTCCAAATTCTTTTCGTCCGTTCTCGTTCTTCTTATGATCCTTCTCTTCCCACTCTTGCAAGTTCAAAGTGCCTTGCCCATTCAGGGTAGTTCTCCGAGTCTCGGGTTCCTCTTCCCGTTCCAGAGGTGTGGATCCTTCGTCAGTCTTTTCCCGTTGTCCAGTCAACTTTTCCCATTCTGGTGCTCTTTCCCGTTCTTGGTATGCATCCGGCCGTTCTTCGTTTGTTTACGAGTGTCTCGCAACATCAGTATTCTCTCTCGTTCTTGCTTTTCTGCCGTTTTTCATGAGCCCTTTGGTTGACCCTCCTTGTCCACGTGACAGTGGATATTTTTTGCCCGTTCAGAAACACTCGTTGTATTCGCAATATTTATATTAGTCGTTGAACGTGAGTTCTTGAAGACTCTGATACGATGAAGTTAAATTCTTCAAGAAGAATTTGTACTGAATTATCTCAGCATTTTAATGAATGTGAGATGTAAGGCTTTTTATTTATACTAGTGAAGGAATTACATGATAATACATCAGTTACTAGTAACTGAACTACAACAGTTAAGAGTAATTGGATTACATATCCATTTTGGAGTAGAATTCCGCGACTGCCTTATTAACAGAATCAACTAAGTAACTAATTAACTAAACTACTTCGATTCCTTCTTTGAAGGTTTGTCATGATGATTATCAGGCATGCCAACCTTAAGCTTTCATATAGTTCAATCACATATAGGCACTTCTTGAGAAAGTGTTTGCAAGCACAAATATAGTCAATAAAGATTTTAACAAAATAATGTAGTTAATCAAAATAATACTTTTCAATGAACACAATTGTTGAAATAAAACATCTGAAAGCAAAATCTAATTTTGGTCACCTTGACCTACGTACCCAGAAAGCAAGTGTACAATATTTGTATATTTATCTTTTCATGGTCATGCAATGTCAAAGTGAAAGAAATAAAACCTTTTAATAGCCTACCAATTGTGGGGCCAACAAAAAAAATCTTTTCGATTAGGAGACAAACGTCTTTATTATATTTTCTAGTCCCCTCTTGATATGTGCTTGGCATCAGGCAACTATGATTTAAAATAGGAAATGGGAGAGATAAAAGGTTGCTGAGTTGCTACATGTTTAGGGAGAGATAGGAAACACGCGTTTAAATAAATGATTATTGAGAAAGCATACACAGTACTATGCAGAACTTTTCAAAGAATAACGCTCAACAAAAAATATATACTCTTTGTTTTCACAGAAGTGTTATGTATTCTGAAAATATTATTAATCTAAGTCCAACAGACGAATTTGGAAACAATCAAACAACACATAGTACTTCCTCTTTATAAATTATCAGCACTAAAACCTTGCTTAGACAACAAATAATACTAAATAAATCATAACCATGCATTTTGAAAACAAATCCTTTATCTTCTTTTGAGTTAGTAGGGTTAGTAAAAAGGAAAACTATATTATCATAATTTTCAAGCTAAGTGGGTCATTCATAATATTTTTAAAGAGGAAACAAAAATAGAGATAAAAGATACCTGAAAATCGAAGTCGGCTATAAGATTTGAAAGAAAAGGGGGGGGGGGGGGGGGGGGGAGAAT
>QANY01010576.1:883183-994002 GCA_003255025.1 Datisca glomerata
GGGGGGAATGTGGCCGACATAACCTTCCTCTATTACTTTATTTTCCTTTACTATCATCAGCTGGTGATGTGTCTCTCTCTCGTTCTCTCATCTATATTGACAGTTATTCGGTAAACACTTCGAAAACATCTCAGTAAAAGAAGACGTAAGAAAAAAGAAATGAGAAGACAGAATTGAATACTAACCCAGCAGAATCTCTTACTTAGTTCAGTTGATAGTTTTCTATTAATAGACACCACTCATGTACAATTAGTACAAGCAGTAATCAAGAAGTTAAGGAAACTAAGTACAACTCAAAAGCTCTAACTACTTAGTGCACGGTTGACAGTTCACTAACTGTCAAACTAACCTGCATACATGCACACACTAAATGGTTATATCAAAACCAACTTTCTTCTTATAGCATACGAGCTCAGTCCTTCACATCCACCCTCAAGCTAAAGGGTGAGGTTATCGCATGAAGCTTGTTCTTGAGATACATAAATATGGGTGTGGAAAGTGTTTTAGTTAGTATATCAACAACTTTATCAACAAAAGGGACAAAACAAATCTCAAGCCATCTAAGTTACACCTTCTCCCTAATAAAATGGACATTAAGCTCCACATGCTTAGTTCTAGCATGGAACAGTGGATTAGATGCCAAATCTAAGGCACTACTGTTGTCACACTAGGTATTGGTGGTTTCATACAGTGTAGCCCAAGTTCATGTAGTAAACTTTTGAACCGTTGAATTAATGAGGTTGTCTTTGCAAGAGATCAGTACTCACTCCCAGTACTTGATCTAGATACAATGGCCTGCTTCTTTGAGGACCAAGACACCAAGTTACCTCCAAGGTAGATGAGATAACCACCTGTTGAACGTCTGTCATCACAGTCCCTAGCCTAATCTGTATAAGAATAAGCCTTCATTTCTAAGTTGTGAGATGGGGAAATTAGCAATCCATCATGTATAGTTCCTTTCAGATATCTTAGAAGCCTCTTGTAGGCTTGCCAATGTATTGTAGTAGGCTGATGAATGAACTAAGTTAGCCTATTTACAATGAAACTAATATATGGTCTTGTAATGGCTAGATATTATAATGCACTATTTGTGCTACTAAACAAACTAAGATCTACAAAAGGCTCACCATGAGTCAAGGACAAAGTAACAGTGGAGCTGGATGGAGAGGAGGCAGACTTTGCACCATCCATTTATACTTTGCATGTGACAGATGTATACCCTTTTGCTCTTGTGAACTTCTATACCAAGGAAGAAATGTATGAACCCCAGATCCTTAAGAGCAAAGTACTTGTGCAGATCAAAAATGATTTTCTTGATCAATGTAGGACAATTACCAGTGAGTAAAATATCATCTACATAAACAAGTAGATAGATAACTTCTTTGCCAGAGTTAAATACAAATAGAGAAGTGTCTGACTTTGCATTTTAGTCTCTCATATCAGGCTCTATGTGCCTATTTTAGGCCATAAATAGCCTTTTCAACTTACACACATGATGAGGTCTTAAAGGATCAACAAAATCAATAGATTGAGGCATATAGAAATTTTTAGATAGATAGCCATTAAGAAAGGCATTATTAACATCCAATTACTTGACATCCCAATCTAATGAAACAACTAGATGAAGAACCACTCTAATAGTTGTGGGTTTAACAATTGGGCTAAAAGTCTTATTGAAATTAATGCCAGGTGTTTGGCGATAACCTTTAGTAACTAGTCTAGCCTTACGTCTTTGTATACTCTCATCTGGATTTAGTTTGAGCTTAAACACCCATTTAATATCCACAAGAGACATGTCAGACCTAAAAAGAACTAATTCACATGTATCATTTCTCAGCAATGCATTATATTCATCAACAATGGCTTGCTTCCAGTTGGAATTGGTAAGTGCTTGTTGTGTAGTAGTAGTTTTAGTGAGTAGATTGGGGTGGCAAGAGCGTGTTTAGTGGTTCACAAGGCTTTGGTCTTGGAAATTTCATTCTTAGATCTAGTGATCATAGGATGTTGTGAATTATGCCTATTGTGATGTGTGGCAGGTAGGTCTAAGGCCAGCAGAGGTTGAACAAACAAATCAAGTACTAGTTGAGATTGGATTAGGAGATAAATAATTAAATTTGTTGGAATTGAGGGAGCATTGTGTGTTGGGTGAGTATCTCATGGTAAAGAAGTATCTTGTACTGCTAGGTGAGGAGAAAGTTGATNATAGGATGCTGTGAATTATGCCTATTGTGATGTGTGGTAGGTAGGTCTAAGGCCAACCGAGGTTGAACAAACAAATCAAGTACTAGTTGAGATTGGATTAGGAGATAAATAATTAAATTTGTTGGAATTGAGGGAGCATTGTGTGTTGGGTGAGTATCTCATGGTAAAGAAGTATCTTGTACTGCTAGGTGAGGAGAAAGTTGATTACCTGATGAGTATGTTATATCTGATGTAGAGTGAAGTTCAGTAGAAGAACTTTGTCTGACTATGCTGCCTTGTACAGGACACTCAGAAAGGCCATTTTTAGAATGATTCATGTCTGAGTTACCATGGATGGAATTTCGTGAGCATCTTAAAGCATCATATATATATATAATTCAATTAATTAATCATACATAATTATCTCATAATTATATACTTGCCCCAGAGTAAAAATTTCTTTACAAGTCAGTTCTTTTCTCATATCCTGAAATATTTACATCCTAGAATGCATAGTATAGAGGTGACTTGAGGACCATGAACCTATAATCCTAAGCTTCAATAAATAAGATTATTAATTAAACTTTTTAATTAAATAAACTGATTTATTTATTCTATTATTACTCTATTATAAATATGGAATTGCACTCTTAGTAATTATAAAATATATTTGTAGTCCATTGATATAATTACTTCAATTAGTTATGTCCTACAATTATTGGTTTATAAATTAGAGCTGGTCGAAATTATCATCTTACCCTTCTAAATATCTCTTGATCCTTAAGTACCATTAATCCACTAGTGAATGACTAATTTATAATCTAATTATAAATTTCAGCTCAATAACCATTCAATTTCAGAATTAACATTTAAGGAAACTAATATACGATTTGTTAGGAAAACTTGCATTCAAAATCTTGCAAGATCATTTTTTCAGTCATCCATATCACTGAATCTCCAAAACAAAAGTCACTAGCATGTTTTACAAACAAACTTTAACGAGTGAATAAAAAAATACAGTAGACATGCATATGAGTTCATGACTACTCATGATTGAGACTTCTCTACATATGATCATCGAATTGATGTGTATTGAATTTTTATGATAAATGACATGTTGATAAAAATATTAATTTACATCGGTCTAGTCATATATAATCTCATTATATAAAGTACATTCATTAAAATGTCTATATACATCAATGATACGGATCTAGATCACACGCATTTATAATTCTTATTGAACCGTACTAGCAATCATTCATTAAAGATTCAATACTTTAATATGTGGTTGATAATTTTATTCATTAGCTATGATCTTAATTCTCTCATATTAATACAATGTGATAGTCTCATTAATGAATATGAAATTTTTAGATATTTATATAAATTATTCAACAATAATTTAAAAGAATAATTATAAGAAAAATGTGATCCTCATTAAATTTCATATCAAATTGTCAATACACATGTTTTAAGGGCATAACCCCCAACAATCACTAGTTAGTTTAGATATGCTAACAAGGATCTTTTTATGCCAGGTACCCTAAGCAAGGAATTAAGATTTAAAGATCTGAGTTTTGTAGGTAATAAAGTTGAACCAATATATGTCAAATAAGTAGGCACTCACCATTTCCAACTGCTAGCTTTCCAGTCCCAGGGTATTCTTGGGCAAAGCTTAGATTTCTTAGATCTGATATCACATGATTAGTGGTTGCACTATCTGCACACCACGCTTGATCATACATAGAGTTAGGAGAAGCAGCATAACCTGAAGGAGATACTATAAATGTCAAAGGATTATGTGAGAAGCCACTCTACTGACTGAAGTTATTATGTTGTCCATGAGCCTGGTTTTGATCATTCTGCCCCTTTTCATATCTTTAATAACAGACCATTGTTGAGTGCCATGCCTCCCACAACTTGACAAATGATTTTAAAGTAGCCACCCGATATACCTCCTCTTCCTCCATTCATGTTGTCTCTAAAATTTGGGTAAAATTTTTATTTTGAAAATTATTTCCTTGATTCTTGTTGAACTTAGAGTAATAATTTCCTACATTAAATTTCTTCTGAAGTTTCCATTTCCAGTAGTACTAACAACATTCACACTCAATTTCATTATGTTTTTATTCAAGGCTAACTGTTTTTCTAATCTACTATCATGATAGAAAAGTAAAGTTTTCATCTCTCCGATTGTAATTTCATCAACTCTAGATGTAATATTAATAACAACATGATCAAATTTAGCCTCAAGTCCATTCATAGTATACGCCATAAGGTCTTGGTCATTAATTACATAAGATCTTGGTCATTAATTATCTTCTCATTTTCTCACAAAACATAGAGATTGATGTCATTGCCTTTTGTAGTGTTCTATAAAGAATTCCTAAGTTGCATGATTCTTGCTCTGGAATGATTAGTAAAGCTTAGTGCTGAACTCCTCCAAACATCTGCTGAGGAATCAACTCAACACTAATTGGTCTTTCCTCATTGATATTAAGACACATTCTGTCATCGATGCTCTTAACCAACTCAACACTAATTGGTCTTTCCTCATCTAGATCTCGTATTCTGGACTATCATTTCCATTAGCCAACTTCTTTTCTGGCTTTCTTGAACCACCAAACACTATATCATCGAGTTCATGCCCGATCAATGTAGGTGTTACTTGTGTTTTTCAAATCACGTAATTGTTCCTGTCAAACTTGATAGACAAGGAACTACTTAAGATATTGCTTATAATACCACTCGGGACAACCTGATCTGCACTTTCTTTGGTAGCACTGCTATTTTCAATATTCTCAAACTTGGCCATTGGCATTTAGTCTGTTGGCTCTGATACCATGAAACACTTTGAAGAGATCTCAGTAAAAGAAGAAGAAAGAAGAAAGAAATGAGAAGAGAGAAGAATGAGAGAATTGAATACTAACTCAACAGAATCTCTTACTGAGTTTAGTTGAGAGCTTTGTATTAATAGACTTCACTCATGTACAATTAGTACAAGAAGTAATCAAGAAGCTAAGGAAACTAAATACAACTCTCAAGCTTGAACTACCTAGTACACTATTTGACAGTTCACTAACTGTCAAACTAACATGCACTCTTGCACACACTTAGGTTATAATATCAAAACCAACTTCCTTCTTATACCAGTCGAGCTCACTCCTTCACAGTAACTATAGATGAAAAGTAATCTAGAAAAGACTATAGCTGAAATGTTAAATAAATCTCCCTTAATAATATTTTTTTAGACAATAAAACATAGATTTTTTCATTTGCCTCTTCACATTAAATATTGAAAACACAATTCTAAAACACCAAAATAGAGATTCTATCTATAACAATGTCAATGCTCAAGAATATTTGCATTTTTTGCCAAATGTTAATACATAATTATGATTTGATGAAACAAAATTATAATGACTTGAACTTATTGGTTTAAAAAATATCTGGAGGAATTATATAACCGGATCAACCTATTTCTTGTCATTCAAAAGTACTTACATGGAAAAAAAGGGTTTGGCTATCACAAATTGTACATACTAATTTTTTTAGCATTGTTTCTTAATTCTGTTTAACTATCTATATGTGTTTCGAAATGACTCTTTTCGGAAAAATGAGTATTTTGTGGATTATAATCATTTTATTAAAATATACTTTATGTTTTTGAGTCATTTAAACAAAATTCTGTTTAAGCATTTACCAAACACGCCCTTCTTGTACCACTGTAGCTGTGTAGGCCTAATAGACCTATTTACCCTAAATGCATCACCAAATTTGAAACATTTCACAGCATGTTCAATCATTTCCTTTGCACGTTTTAATTAAATATTTTACTTTTAACAAATATTTTAAGCAACGATATGTGGATAGTATTGATTTACGACTTCTAAATGCTTCTTTTTTTATTTAATTAATATCCCAATTGGATGACTTATAAAAAACGTCTGAGATTAGTTTATAAGATAATTCCATATTGAGAAAGGTGGCAAACTGATAAGCTACATTTGATATATATTGTTTTAATAACTGAATCGAAATTAAATAAAATGGAAACTCTTAAAAAACTACGGATTATAAATATTTTTGCTATATATTATTTTAATAATGCTTTGATACTGGAAGTATATCGAAATTATTGCATTTAGGAATCTGATGGTGTAAATCATACTCCATAGCAATATTATATATATAATGAAGAGTAGGGACAAAGAAATCATGCAAAATTACACAAATAATATGTTTCGTTTTAAGCTACTTTTGTCTTTCTCCTCATTTTAAGCTACTTCATCTAAGTACACAATTCAGTTGGCCCCCCTCTCTTTATGAAAGTAAAGGTCATGAACTTTGTAATAGGTAGACTCCATCAAATGTCTCCCTAAGTATTCCAATCATTATGTTCTCTTCTGGTTTTGTTGGTTATGATGGTTAATTATTCTTTTTCTTTTCTTTATGAGAATTTATAATTTTACACAAATTGTTATCTATAAGTTTTGGTGTTATTTACATAAATCAGTGTGACAAATATTATAGAACACTCAATTTCAATGTTTCAATCTATTTAGGTCACCCCAGGGGTGGACCGAGCAACTTTTCCTTGGGGATCAGACTCTAGAGAAAAAATAGAACTCTAGATTTATCAAGTTTAAAGAAAAAGAATGTGCTATACATTTATTTGATTGTATGATGCAAATGACAATAATATCACTAGGGTGTACATTCGTCATTATATTCTAACTTAAGTAAAAATATCAAACTTCAATATAACATTTTGTTGAATGTCCTTTTATATATTAAGTAATTTGTTATAAAGAAAACTAAAAATGTAAAGAAATTTATTTCAATATAAACAATCGAGCAACGCACATCGTTACATTCGGTTCATGACCTTGATAGGATAATGACTCATTGTCATATGGGTTGCACATGGAATATGGAACGAGAACAGAAAAAAATATGACAACAGTCAAGATTGCTGGTTAAAAAAATATATTTGAATGAAATAAAACAAAAAGTCAGAGACATTAATATTAGGATGTTAAAAAGAGACTGAATCAAGATTCGAAAAACAAGTTGAAGGGGAAGCCTAACACAGGTGGGGGTGGGAGATGAGGAAAGGCAAGAAAAGATTGAAGAAGAAAGAAGCAGAAAGATCGAAGAGGAAAGGAAGAAAAAGGAGAAGATGACGAACTGTGTATCCTCATTAACTAAACATAAAACAAAGAAATAGTTTAAATACAGCGGCTAAAGATAAAGGGTACAAAAGATAAAACTAACCCTTAACTAAACTAAACTAAACTTTATCCTTTAACACCCCCGCAAACTAATCCACGGTTTGTGGATAAGTTTGTCTCGAAGGAAAGTGAACTGAGTAGTAGCAAGAGGTTTTGTGAATAAATCTGCCAATTGATGAGCGGAAGGTGCATGATGCACAATGAGATCCTTCTTCATGACTTTATCTCCATGTGGTTAGTACGGGCATGAAGAACCGGATTTGAGGCAAGAGAGATGGAAGAAGTATTATCACAATAGAGGATATGTGCTTGAGGTAGAAAGAGATGAAAGTCATGAAGAATCCGTCTCAACCAACTCAATTCAGCCGCGGTGTTAGCTAAAGCTTTGTACTCAGCTTTTGTGGAGGAACGAGCAATTGTGACTTGTTTCTTGGCACTCCAAGAAACATGATTTGCTCCAAGAAAGATCACAAAACCTAAAGTTGATCTTCTATTCGATGGATCACCAGCCTAATTCGTAACACAGAAAGCCTGTAAATAAAGGGATCCTAGTTTAAAAATAATTATGTGATCTATTGTGCCAAGAATATACCTCAAAATGCGTTAACAGCAGCAAAATGGGCAGTGATAGGAGAATGCATGAATTGACAAACTTAATTAACAACAAAACTAATGTTAGGTCTAGTAAAGGTCAAATACTGTAGAGAACAAACTAAACTTCTGTAAAGAGTGAAATCTGATAAAGGACTACCATTATGACTATATAGAGGAGATTTAGAAGAACTAGGAGACATACTAGGTTTAGCATTCATCAAACCAGCCTTTAAATGAGATCTTTAGCATATTTTTTTATTAACAAAAATACCAGAAGAAGATCTATGGATCTCAAGACCTAAAAAATACTTGAGAGCACCTAAGTCAGTCATGTAAAAAGTATGTTGCAAGTGATGTATAATTTGATCAATGAATGCAGAAGAGGTGCCACAAATGATAATATCATCCACATATAACAAAATGCTTGTAAGAGAAGTAGATTAAACATGTATAAAGAGAGATGTGTCATCCTATGATGCAATAAATTTAATAGACATAAGATGAGTTGTAAATTTCTCAAACCAAGCCTAGGAGCCTGTTTTAAACCATAAAGAGATTTTTGTAACCTACAGACATGATTAAGATGATTTTTATCTATGAATCCCTGAGGTTGAGTTATATAAACTTCTTCAGAAAGAGAACCATGCAAGAAAGTATTTTTGACATCTAGTTGCCTTAAAGACCAATTATAAGTAGCAGCAAGAGAAAGCAATATCAATAAAGTAGATCTATTAATGATAGGGCTAAAGGTTTATGTATATCAATAATCTAATGCAGCTTGTTGATGAATACATTTGGCAAACAACCAGGCTTTATGCCCAGCTACAGTGCCATCAGGTTTATACTTAAGCTTATAAATCCACTTGTATCATACAATGTTCTTATTTAGGGGTAAGGGAATAAGAGTCCAAGTATGCTGGGACATGAGAGCATTATAGATAAACATGAAATTGTTATCTAGACAAAATTGATAAACATATAAAAGATTAGAGGAAAGATGGGGAACACAAAGAACTTTAGAAAGATTAAAAGACATATCAGGAGTATTGAGAGTAGAAGAATATGTGTGTAATATGGAAAGAGCATATCCATTTCCTATAGAAACATTGTCATCTCCAGTATACTTAGTTGGTGGATAAAGATTACCCAAGTTAGGAGATAAATGGGAGTTACACCCTGAATCCGTGAGCCAATCTACGGGTCACTATGAGAAGAATTATGGATGGAGGCTATAATGGAAGTCAAATTTGGAGGAGGCGTTCAACCTTGATAAGAAAAATTTAAGCGATGGTAACATTCAACAGCACTATGACCAAATTTATTACAAATTTGACACTGTATTCTATTTGATTGAGAATAAAAAGGAACTTCAGAATTAAAATTGGCATTTGGTTTAAGGTTTGAAGCATTCTTGGGAGGTGGGGCTGGGTTTCCAATTTGGTATTCTTCCTCCTCTTCTAAAATTAAAATTACCTCTATTAAAGTTAGACATGTTTCCTCTGCCCAAAGTTGAGTTGTTCCTGAATCCCCTCCCTCGTGAACTTCTTCTATTATTGGAAAATGTTGCTAGAAGAGCTATATTTTAAAAAATTGGTTCTTGGCTTTTATGCTGACTTTTATCTGAGATTCTAACCATTATTCTGAGTTAAGAATGGCGTGAAGCTCCTCCAAAATGAGCGGCTCTCCTCTGGTTCAAATAGAGGTCTGTAACATGTCGTGCTTTGTAGGAAGACTGTTTATTGTGTACATGAGTATATCCTCATCTTCAATATTCATGGAGATCGTCGATAACTTATCTTTAATCTCCTTAATTCATTGTATATATGAATCGACTATTTCTCCAAGTTTCTTACAGATGGATTGAAGATCGAACTTCAATTGTAGAATGTTGGTCCGTGAGACACAAGAGAAACATTTCTCAATTGATTCCCAGACCTTTTTCGAAGTCTTACACTCAATAACATACGACAGAGCCATTTGGGAAAGTGTGGCGTTGATAAGGGTTAGAACCACCTGATCTTGAGTGACCCATTGGTCGAATTTATGGTTGAGCTTGTAGTCTCACCATTCTTGATGGATCTTTACGGACACTAAATCAATCCATCAATATACCCGAGTACCATATGCGCCTTGAGTATTGCCAAAATTTGTTGCTTCTAGAACATGAAATTTGTTGAATCAAGCCAAACCGATATAAGATTGTAAATATTGAAAAGAAGGAAAATTGGAGAATGGGTTGGATTTTCATAACAGAATGAAGGAGTGGAATTTCTGAATTCTTGAGAAGAAGAAGATGAAGGTGTTGTTTGAGAACTGATTTTCATGTCGGTTTAAGACTGATTTTGAGAGTTGGTTTGAGGACCAATTCTTGTTTCTGCGAGATCTGGATTTTCAGAAGAGAGGTTTTTTGTGTTGTTGGCCATGGATTAAGACGAAGGTCAATTATGACTCTAATACCATGAAGAAAGCCAAGAAAAGATTGAAGAAGAAAGAAGCAGAGAGATCGAAGAGAAAAGGAAGAGAAATAAGAAGAAGACGAGCTCTGTATCCTCATTAACTAAATAGAAAACAAAGAAATAATTTAAATACGACTAAACCAGACTAAGGGCTAAAGATAAATGCAGTGCCACATTGGTGCCAATGGCATTTCCCTTCAGCGGTCATGTGTACCACACGACTTTACCTTCTATAGGAAACATGTAACTAATTAAGAGATCAGTTACATTAATCCCCACACCTCTTGGCCATAAATAAAAACTTTTCCCCTTTCTTCACGTGGATTAACGCATTTTAAACTCAGACCTTCATAAAAAATAAAGAACATTTTGTTACATTCTTCAGACTGACCGATGGTACTCGTCTTTCAAGCTACAGACCTTGTATAATTTTCCTGTAACACCCCAAAAACTAACTGAGTTTACTTTGATAATTTTTAAAAATAGCATGGAAACTAGGTCAATTTTTTTTTAAATCAATTCATGATTTGTGGTATTTAATGAAACAATACATTTATTAAAGAAAACCTGAAAACACATTTCTAAATTTTAAGATCAGAAATTCATAGAAAAACATCATTAAGCTTAAATAATATTTCAAAGATCTTTCATAAATAACAAATTAAAATCAAAATAAATAAATAAAAATGTAAAACTAAATCAAAGGAAATAATATGAAAATAATTTATAAAGTATATGTCAAACACAATGCTTATGTTAATTATTTAAATTGAATTGGATGCTATGTGTTTATTATGTATGTGTAAAATTTTACATATTGAAAATGATTTATCAGATGATGAATGATGGTGATGAATGTGAAAAATCTGGTTAGGCGTTTTGGCATGAGACGAGAAAATAAGTTCAATTAGTTGAGCAATTTACTATTTTAAAGTTGATTTTACTTTGTTATTTATCAAAGATTTTTGAAATATTATTTAAGCTTAATGAAGTTTTTCTGTAAATTTTTTATCTTAAATTTTAGAAACGTGTTTTGAGTTTTCTCTAATAAATGTGTTACTTCATTAAATGCCACAAATCATGAATTGATTTTAAAAGAAAAATTTTGACCTAACTTCCGGAACATTAAATAAATTATTGAAGTAACCTTAGTGAGTCTTTGAAAGTGTAATGTTTCCAGGCTATTATGTGTGTTCATTAAGATAGATCACTATGTCCAGTCCACCCACATTACAAACTCACTCGAACATTTTTAGCTACTCGACTCGGGAGTGATCTGTCTTATTTTTTCTTAAATTATGGTCGGTCATGGACAACTGAAGATGAATTATTCTAGTATAGATGGAGATATGCTTCTGCTGACTGAGAACCAAGATGGAGAGGATCAGACTACCTCTTGTGAACAGATTGTTGTCAAGGTCGCTACCACTACCCTTGTTGGTATGACATCGATGGAGTAAAGCAATGACATTCGATACGTTTAGGCCTCTAACATTAAAACACAAGCTTTGCTGAATACTCTTACTTTTCCATCACTTCTTCTATGCAGAATCCTCCACCGCCGTCCCCTTCAAGCCAAACTGTACTACCGCAAACTTCAACCAAGCTAAATTGGCATTCCTTCACCACCCCTTTATTGATGGTCCTTACATATTAGTTGTCATTAACAATGATGCAAATGTAAGTAAATTGACCAATTCCACCCCTTCCATCTCTCTAGTCTCCGTTATGCAGACAATGTCACTGCATGAGACTACTCCTCTTGTTGATCTTTACTCGTTTACCATACACAAAGATTTACAGAAAATGCTTAAGGTAGAAAGAGTTAGAGCGACTCTGAATGAACCAACTGTGGACTTTAGCTCGCTTTATCTTGCTGACAGCCGTCAAAGCCTATTCAACAAATTTAGGTGCCTCTAAAGTTTTAAAAGTACAATGGAAATGAGGGTTGCGTAATATAGCACATGGTATGTTTTATTAACAATCTTGGGCCATATAGTTATGGTGAAACCATGCGACTGATTTTCTAAGTCACTTATCGAGCGGGCGTATTATAACTTAGCATAGGGTAATTTTGCATGGTCGCACATGATGTGCGCTTTCTAGCTAAATTGTTTACGTCTGAGGAAAGAATAAGTACTCTTGATTTAGGAAGGGAGCCATAGGGGAAGAATGAGGATTTAAAGGTTTTATGTCAAATGATCAAGGACAAAAAGATGGATTGTCAGAAGGAGTGGAAGGGAAAAGCTCTCTTTAAGATTGCATCAGTAGATGCGCAACGAATTCCAAGCATACTTAGATAAATTGAACATCATGACATTCTCCGCCTCTGTGCAGTCGCCCAACGTACTGGCACGTATGTGTCTAATCTTAAAACAATGGAAAAAAGTGAGTTTCGTAGCTATACTTGAAAGTCATCTTCATGATATTCGCTACAGCTAGCGATGGCACAATTGCAAGGGCTGGAAACTAAAAAGAAATAGGGAAGAGTGGCATGCACCACCTCTGTTCCCATGTTCGATTAAAAAAGTAGAAGTGTTGTCAGATCTCTGGATCAAAGACAAAGTTCTAAAGCATCAATGGGCGGAAACATTTCCCTTAAGAGAATAGAGCGATTCACCACGGTACTATCGACACCATCGTAAAATAATTCTCCTTGCTAAGGATTATAAGACTTTAAGGTGGATATTTTATGAGAACTAAAAGAATGGGAAATCATCATGGATGGTGTGGAAGCTGTTGAAAAGTAACCTCTCAACCGCATGTAAATGTGAACATAATTAGTGTACCTAAGGGTGTTTCTACGTCATATGTAATAATAATAGTGGAGGAAAATTATGATGAAGGGTAGACAATGGAAAAAGACTCCTTTATCGACTCTCTTTTGAGGACCAGGACATGTAAAAACTTCTTTGACACGTTGGAATTGGATGAGGAGGCAAGTCGTCAAGTAACTGTGACATTGGTGAATATTTCTGAACAGAGCAGGTGAGAAAACAGTGATGTTTCACATAACCTCCTTTAGGTAGGATTAGAGAAAGTGAGGAAGGGGTGATAACCTTCACTAATACAGACCGCTTTGTTCAAAGAGTAGTAACCACCATCTCTATGTTGAAGAAATCGACAATGCATGTAAGTAAGGCAGGCGTTAGTCGATAATGGCTCCTAGATTAATGTCATGTCACTCACAACGTTAAGGGTAATGGGTATACTATAGATGAGGATGGTGCAACAATAAATTGTGATCCAGGGGTTTTTATCAGCATCGGTGAAGATCATGGAGTATTTCTAATGTGGAAATGCAAGGAGGACCGATGCGTACAATAAATTATCTCCATGTCATTGAATCTAGAACGACGAATAGCATATTGTTGGAAGGCCTTAGATCCATGAGCACGATTATGTTCCTTCATCCTACATGAATGTGTGAAGTCGCGCTCGAAAGGGAAGAACATACAATAGCGGCTACAAATGTGTCGTTTGATGAAACTGAGTCACACTTTGATGAGGCGACTTTGTTTGATGAATTATCAATTGTAGGAACGACTATGCCAAGGAAAGTAATGGTGATCGCTTTACCCAGATTGGAAGAGAAAAATGGTAAGGAAGTTGTCAATGCGAAATAGAGATGGTCATTCAAATAAATTCTCCCAAATGGGAAGCGAGTGTACGACTTACGATGTTGCACTGGCTAGGTGCAAAACCTTATCCTTCTGACGATGGAAAGAGAAAAAAGTCATGAAGAAGGAGGCCTTTATAAAACTACAGGTATTAATGATCGGAACATATGTGATTAATCACGAGGTGCCAGAATAACCTTGAGATAAAATTTGACTTTCATCTGAAAAGGAATTAGAGAAGGTTCCCCTCGAGGGTGAACCTATAAAGAAACAAGTTTTTCTGGCATAGATCGTAATAAAAAAGCATCTGAAAGAATTGCGGAGTCTTTTAAGGAAAATAGAAGATATGTTCACATGGCCGGACGTTGTGATGCAAGCATAGGTCCTGCTTTAGTGACACATAAGTAAAGGGTTTCTACAGCTTGTAGCCTGTTAAGAAGCTACCGCGGCCTTCTGGCCTAAAATTGAACTATAGGTCAAAGCAGAGATAAAAAATTTGATGGAAGCGTGATTCATCATGTCTCACTACAAGAATTAAGTGTTTTAATAGCACTGAATGATTGCATTTCTTATTAAAATGCAATTATAGTCGACTAATTTTTATGCAAACAAAGGCGTGGGCAAAGGTGGGAAACAAAAATCCAAACCCACGCCTAATTAAAACTAAAAAACCAAAGTCAATAGTTGTCTCAAAAGTACAACGCCTCTCTTCAAAGCCCTCCCCCCTCTCTGTGCGACGAAGCTTACATAGAGTTGTCTCTACGACGACGGCTCCTCGCTAGGTGAAGCTTTCTCTCATATCTCTTTTCCATGCCTCTCTTACGGCTCTCACTTTCAAATCTCTGTCATGGATTTTCTCGCACAACTCTCTCTTCTCTAAGCTCACTGATTCCCAGCGTGAACTCTATATTGTCGAAGATTTACTTCATTTCACGTAATTTCCTAATCCTCTGGTTATGCTTTAAATTTTCTTCTCTTTGTTTAGGTTAGATTGATCCTCTTTATTTTTCTAAAATATTTCTGCAAACAATAACGATCAGATAGTCGATTCTTCATCTGTCTCAGCTTTTTATTCCCTCTCTTTAATCATTTGAGCTAGTCTTCATTTTTTTATATTTACATAAAGAGACAGTTTTGAAAAGAATCATGGAAAATCCTCTAGGTCTCTAATTTGTGACTCATATATCTATTTTGTGCAGTTTAACGAAGTTATATTGTCAAATTCTTATGATATTGGAAACTTGAAAGCATATATGTTTATCCTTCCAGCAACGATTCCATGTCGATTGGATTAGATATTGTCCTTACACAACTTAATTAACCGATGTTAAAATGTTTATTATGAAGCAAATATAGTCTAAAAAGTATGTTATGAGATTTATAATGGACAAAACTGATGTTTTGAGATAAAGAATAAAAATGGTGAAGTCATTTGAATTATGATTAGTGATTTTTGTGCCATTGGCAATGGGTGTTTCTGTTGACTAGCCGTTTATACTACTGCTTTTGTAATTACTTTAGTCTTTGTCCCTTTTGCTTACTTTTCATTATGTTATCAATTAGGCTTTTCTTTTTCAGGGTTTTCCTTAATGTTGTGGAATCTACATATTTGTGTTAGATTTATTGTCGATAATTGTCAGTTAAAGGATGCTTTGGGATTCATAGGTTATTAATTATCATGGTTTGGCTCCATTTTTCTAAAACAATTTGCATATTTAGTTGGACCCTTGTATAGATTTTTCTTTCTTCTGTTTGAGGTTGTCATTATGTAAGTTAGCCGTTTATGGTATTAGAATCAAGTTGTTGGTTTTATTGTTGGTTAATTGTTTATTGCTAGGATCGATCTGTTTTAAAGTTAAAGAAAATTATAATGGAACCACGAACGGTTCGTGGGCGGAATAAAAAAATCGATTTAACTTATTTAATCATATTAAATAATTTGAAACTCATTTTAGTTATATCATGCATATATGATATTAAAAATGAATAGATTAAGAGAAAATGATTATTCACCTCTACTCTTTATCGGATTATTTCTGAACTGGTGGAACTCTCAGGAGTGTTCTTCGTGTTCTTCAAGCTTTAAGATCAAAATCACGAACTTTATCTTCCACAAACGATTTTTGATTTAGTCCACCAATAACCATCCGTTAATTTCAGAAATATATCTCATAAGAATTTTACATAGGAATTTGTGTGTGGGCTCTCAAAACAATTGAAGAAGAAAAATCGAATCTTCCTTCTTCAGATTAATTTTGGCGGCAACAGTAGTGAGAGGAGAAAACATTTTCTCTCTTTGTGTTGATAACAACAACTATATTCAATACTCATGATCTTTTTGCAATCAAATTGTTATTAAATATTTATCAAAAGATAATTTTCTGTATTTACAAATATACGCACATTTTACAAAATTTCTGAAAATTCTCCTAATTATCTATTATTGCCGAAACGTACATGATCTCCTAAAGTTTTAGTTGTATCGAAATTCATCAATCCAATTGATAAATATAATTTATCATTATCAATTAATTAATTAGTATATTTTATTTAACTAATTATATAATAATTAGTAAATAATAAATAATTAATTCAATACAACAATTACACATAACTAAATTAAGTGACATCACCTATCACCTATAGGTGTAGGAAATACACTTTGGCACCAAAACACATTTTGGTCCAACTTAGTTCATTTTTCTATTCTTATTCTCTGAGCTATTTCTGAGGTCGAATGGACCCATATGAATAAATCTTAGGATTCAAATACCCGAAGAATTATCCATAAATTCCTGACCTATTTAATCCATACATCATATGACTGCACTATAGGTTTGATGCCGAATCAACTCTCGATTCATGCGCGCTACATTTTCTGTTAGTGTAAATAAACTCTATTTATTTTCACGGTCCACAAATATTTTAATATAATACCCATCGAGAATATCAGTAACAAGAGTGAAATATAAAATTACCATTTTATCCTTCTTGTTTTTATTTGCTTAACTCATTTATTAACTGTGAATAAGAACGACATTATAGTGAATTATCTCGTACAATTCACAAGTCTTATTCGATGACATATTTCATCGAATACTTGGCCAAGTTAATTTATACACACACCCATCAATAAAGCATAAGGTGATATTGTTGCTAACGCAATCCAGCCACGAATTTCCATATCTGTGACTCATGTAACTCCTACTTAACTAAATTACAATCCTAACCGGCGTGGTATTGCCCGCTAATTTGAACTCACTCATTTGACATATCAAATATTGCAACTAACCAAGTCAAGTTACGTATTCACCTCAGAATTAAAGTAATTATGAAAATACCCTTAAGGTGTAACAATTAGATTTAAAGCTAGGTAAACAGTTTTGGGCTCTAAACTAATTTGTTACCGGTCTATTCAACATGTTCATAATATGTTGAATAACCATTTGAGTCTCCACTCTTATTCTCCAAGACTGACATCCAACAGTTTAACCTAACAGTCATAATCGCATTTGATTATCCAGTCGATCCTAAAACTGCAAATATCGTTCTGAACTATTTCAGAAGAGTTCGTTTGGAGACGTTTTGTCTTCACTCTTCTTTCATTAACAATATTTCTAGGACTTGAGTAATTTATAAACACGCTTTAATTTATAATAAAACTTTCAATTTATTCATTAAAAATTCAGTAATACAAATGTATGAGAAATAACTAAATACAAATAAATAGTTATTACACGCTACTTTTTAGACATATTTCAGCATTTATTTGGTTTAGTTTTATTTAATTGTTCACTTTGGCCAATTAATTTTTTAGGGGATGTTGAGTACTCATCATTAGCTTCTAGAAGAAAATGATTGGTTTCGTGAATCGTTATATGGGCCCAACAGTAAGCTTCTTCTTAAAAAGAGTTTCTTGTAAATTAATTATAATTTTTTTTCAAATTACTTATATGTATGTATATTTCTCTTGTACTTGTAGGAGGAAACTCATCAAATTCTGATACCCTAGAGCAAGAGGTGGCAGAGAAGGTTGGAATTTAATAGTTGGGTGGTAAGCTGAAAAGTATATAAATGTTTACTACATGGAAACGATTTAGGAAATTGAATGCAACTTTATAAAACTTGTTTGTGTAGTTGTGTTTTTAGGCGTCAGACTTCCTAATAGAGATTATTGAACAATCATCTCTATATTTCAGGAGTTGACTTATCAGCAATGCATAGCTTCCAAATGGATAAAGATTAAGTATGTCTCAATAGATAAAAAGATTGGTTACTACAAGATTTAAATTTGGAGAGGGGTATGGTGTTCAAACTGACCATGATTGAAATGGGGGGATATGGTGTTCTAACTGACGAAGGATTACATCACCTCTGATTAATGATTTTTCTCCGTGGTTGTTATTGTTTTAACTATGTTTAGTGGAAGAGGGCAGATAAATTTTTGTACTTACCATGATTGAAATGGTGGGGGGCGTATATGATGTTAAAACAAACGAATCATTGCATCATCTCTAATTAATGTTATTTCTTCTTTGATGTTATTGTTATAACTATTTTTAGTGGTAGATGGCTAATAAATTTCTGTAGTTACCATGATTGAAATGCAGAGGGGGTGGGGGTGGGATGTGGTGTTCAAACTGGCCAAGGATTGCATCATCTCTAATTAATTGTTTTTCTTTTTTGTTGTTATTGTTTTAACTATGTTTAGTGGAAGAGGAATGATAAATTTCTGTAGTTATCATGATTGAAATGTTAGGGGAGGGGGGTGTAACTGACCGAGAATTGCATCATCTTTGATTAATAATTTTTCTTCTTTATTGTTATTGTTTTAACTATGTTTAGTGGAAGGGGGCCGATAAATTTTTGTAGTTACCATGATTGAAATGTGGGGGGGAGGGGGGGATATATGGTGTTCAAACTGATTAATGGTTTTTCCCCTTGGTTGTTATTGTTTTTACTCTCTTTAGTGGAAGAGGGGTGATAAATTTTTGTAGTTACTGTGATTGAAATAAGGGGATATATGATGTTCAAAATTTTATGTTGAACATTATTTACTGTTTGTGTAAAGATAAATTTGTTTAACGTCCTCTAACTAGCTTAGTATTTGAGAAGTCTTCTGTAGAAATCATATATAGTAGGTTTATGTGGACATTGAACTATAACAATTATTTTCTCCATTGAGGTCACAAGAAATACTTAGTAACTCAGGTGGGTGCATGGTTTCACATATTGATGAGAATGAGATACTCTCGGACTATGCAAACTATTTTTAGAAAGATCTCAGAATTGATTTAAGTTGATGGAAATCTTTTTGGAGATTCTGGGTTGTTATCATGCATGTGGGCTGGATGGGATGGGTTAATTGTGCTTCTTGCTTTGTTGGTGTCATTTCAGCCTTACTTTATAATATTTGGGTTTGTTGTAGGGTGGGACATGTTTCTTTTTCTGCTGGCTAGATGAACGGGTTAATTTACATGTTCTTTTTTCTGTTTTTATGTGGCTTTGATTGTACTAAAGACTTGATAATTCATTTTCTTTTTTAGGTAGATTTTTCTGCACTGAGCCTTGAATTATCGATGTCTAAAAACCAACACCGGTGTTTGGTCTTGAATTAGCAATGTTTCATTGTGCTTACATGGCTATTTTGTATCACTGCTTTAGGTTTATATTATATAATCACTTGGAACCTACATGTTTATTAGTCTCTTTCTCTTTATTATATGTTTAGGTTCTTGGAGAAAACAAGGATTAGTGGATGGATGGCTTTGGGTGCTTGCCCCAAAAATATAATTCATTTTGCAAGTCAGTTATGTTTTCACTTTCTGAAATATTCACACCCTAGACTGTGTAGAACATAGGTGACTGGGGGACCATTAACCAATAATCCTAATCTCCAATAAACCAAAGTATTAGTTAAACTTTTTAATTAAATAATTTTATTTATTAATTTCATTATTACCCTTCTAATTATCCTATTGATCCTTAAGTACCATTAATTCACCAGTGAATGACTAATTTATAATCGTATTATAAGTTTGAGCTCAATAATCATTCAGTTTTAGAATTAACATTTAATAGAACCAATATATGATCCACTAGGAAAACTTGGATTCTAAATCTTGTAAGATCATGGTATATTGTTATGTATTATAGGTAACACTATAGAGTTTTTTCTCTGGTGCATAAGTTGAGTTAAGAGTTAAAATCAAATTACCTTTGGACGTTGAATTTACATATCTTAATCAATGATCAGTTAAGCATATATTTTCTTAGTGTTTTTTATAAGTCAAGTAATTATTGCTATATTATTTCATACTGGATTTGCTGAAGTGGCATATGTATATTGCTATATTATTTCACATTGGGTTTACTCGAGTTCATCTGTCACTTATTTGCTGAAAATTATTATGTTGTTATAGTTGTGAAATACAAAGGATAATAGCATCTTAGATGTTTTGTAGTTATTCTGTTTGGTTATGCCCTTTGTTTCTAAATGTCTCATAAGGAGCAAAAAAGGACTGAATTGAGGGAGCAAAAGTTATCTACCTAGCAGTGATATAGTTGTTGTTGGCATACTCAGTTACAAGTAATGAGCAATACTTGATTTATGTGTGGCAAAGTGCATACAGTGACAAATTTGTTCATTGTTGAATAAAAGAGTTGTAAATGAAGTTGTTATCCATTTATGTTTAGACATTTGAAATCTCATCTTCTTCTTGTAATATGCAAGAAACAGCTGAATGATGTTCTAAAAAAACTAATGACCTATAAGGGGTTAGGTGAATGGTTAGGGTTGTGGTCTGCTAACATTAGGTGTGGGGCTCCGATCCACTTAAGGGACCTATTGTTGGGGGTTATACTCTCAAAATATGTGTATTGACATTTTGATATGAAATTTAAAAAGAATTACATTTTTTTTTAATTGTTCTTTTAAATTATTGTTGCATAATTTATATAAAAATTTAAAAATTTCATATTCATTAATGAGATTATGATCTTGTATTAGTACGAGAGGATTAAGATCATAGATAATGAATAAAATTGTCAGCAACATATTAAAGTATGAAATCTTTAATGAATGGTTGCTAGTACTAAGCATTATAAATGCATGTGATCTAAATCTGGATCATTGATGTGGATAGATATCTTAGTAAAGGTACTTTATATAATAAGATTATATATGATAGGACCGATGTAAATTAATATCGTTATTAACGTGTCCTTTATCATAAATATTTAATACACATCAATTCAATGATCATATGTAGATCACTTTGAATCCTAAGTAATCATCAACTCTTATGCATGTCTACATGATCTTTTGATTCACTCGTCAAGGTCTGTGAGTGCGGAGTAAAAGAAAGACTTGTAATAATATTTTCAATTCAATGATTACAGTGCAAGTGCGGAGTAAAAGAAGTATTTAATTGCTAAATAGAGTCAAGGAATAAATGATGTATAGAAAGACCTGTAATAATATTTTCAACCGTTCCAAAGGAGCAACAGCAGTACGTGACCTGTTGATCAGTAAAAGTAGTTTATGAAGAGATAAATGCTCACAGCACTGTTTCCCATATCAATCAGTAACGAAGCAGTAGTAATCTGACTATATTATAGAAATTTCATATTCAAGTGAGCATGATAATTTTCTCCGGCACCAAATTTCAAAAGCTTAACGCTTCATCTTCTATCTTGGAAAACAAATGATTTACATGAAACTGAAGAACAGGATATTCAATCTAAACGAGTTATAACATTTCATTTTATATACATTTCCTTATTTGATCAGTCATTTCATATACCTTTCACTGATCCGATTGCTTGAATCCATTTTTTTTTCTCTTATCATTTTGTTCCTTTGGATGCTTCCACCGCAACGAAATGGAATTTCCACGGAAAGAAATAAAATATCAGGATGATTACTTAGGATTAGGCTAGTGACTTTTATTTTGAAGATTTAGTGATATGGATGGCTGGGGACATCATCTTACAAGATTTGGAATCTAAACTTTCCTAACGGATCATATATTAGTTCTCTTAAGTGTTAATTCTAAAACTGAATGGTTATTAAGCTCAAAGGTATAATAAGATTATAAATTAACCATTAACTGGTAGACTAATGGTACTTAAGGATCAAAAGATAATTATAATGATTAAACAGTAATTTTGACTAGTTTTAATTTACGAACCAATAATTGGAGGATAGAACTATATGAAATGATTATGTCAGTAGACTACATGAGAATACTTTGTAAATACATTCTACAATTTTTAAGAGTGCAATTTCATATTTATAGTGGAGTAATAATAGAATCAATAAATAAGAATATTTAATTGAAAAGTTTAATTAATAATATGGTTATTTAAAGTTTAGAATTATAGGTTCATAGTCCTTAAGTCGCCTCTATACTACGCTGTCTAAAAGTGTGAATATTTCAGGACATAAGAAAATGACTGACTTGCAAAAAAAGTTTTATTCTGGGGCAAGTACATAATTATTAGATAATTATGTGTGATTAACTAATTAAATTATTTATACATTTAAATATAATTCTTGGAAATTGTATATATATAAATAATTATCGATAGGTGAGACAGAATATATAATTTATGAAATTATATAATTAAATTATTATTATTCTTTTAGATAATCGTCTCACTAAAGTCCTTCTCAGTAAATTTTTAGATCTCATGTGTTGAGAACATCTAGAGACAGAAAATGTGTCTTGTAATATTCTACGTGCCCACACACGTCCTAGTGCATTGAGGATTAACTTGAAAGATCTTGGTGTGGATCTTGAAGTCTACTGATCATTGGAAATATTTCATGGGAACGCATAATCGATCATTTTTACAAGGACACTTGATATAGACTGCAAGAGCTATATGATTCCTAACCTTGTATATTGTAAATTTAACTTATAAATATATAATGGATCATGACTGATTGAAAAAGGGTTTTCAATAAATGTTTTTTATTTGGAGATCGTGGCGTTACGTAAGTTTTGTTTTATTAATAGATGCAATTTTGATTAAAAGTTTAATTTTTTTAAAAGACCACGCGCCTCGCCCCGCGACGACCAACAAGCGATATCAGAGTGGTCTTTTTATATTTATATGTTAAATGTTGTGTGAATTTTCTTGCATTATTCATATAATATGAAATATGTATGATAATGGATGGTTATGTTTTTGAATGTATGAAAAATAAAGGATCGTTAATTGTATGGTGATTATTGGGTTAGGTTTTATTTCAACTTTTCTTAGATCATGTGTAAGCCGAATTAAGGCGTATGAGAGCAAGAACGCACAAGATGAACGGCAGATATTTATTGTTCACATGAAAACACTATTCATCCATGAAAACACTATTCATCCATGAAAACACTATTAGTCCTAGAAAATATTGTTCATGGCAAAAATTTATTGTTTCGGTGGAGGTGAACAGTGCCGGCGGTATTGTACCGATGGTGAATAGTGGCTGTCAGGAGCGACAGGTGGCTGTCGACGGTGAAACGGGCAGCGGTGGTGATAGGCGGCAATCTGAGAGTCCTATCGTCGGTTACAACTGTTGTCACGTTTTAAGAAAGTTTCCAACAAACTAAGTAACCAACTCTATCACCTAAGTGTTTCAGTAAAACCCAAACTCTTTTAGTTATCCATTTAAATTTTAAAATTAATGTAATTTCAAAATTAATAGGTTGATAAAGTTTGACCTAAGTTTGACCAAATCAAATAAAGTATTTATTTTACTAAGTCAAAGTCAACTATATTAAAAAAGATAATTATAGAAATTGTTATAATTAAAAAAATTCTAATTAAAAAAGGTTTTGTTCGATGCTTGAAGATTATGAAGATAGATATCAAGAGGAGAATGTAATATTTAGGAAATATGTATTCTTGAAATCCGTTTTGTAATTTTATTTCTTTATTTCAAGGGTTGTAATTTAAAAATACCCAATAGTCACTCAGTCCATTATTATTTTATTTAATTGTTAAATAATTATTTAATTATTATGTTTGATAACATGTCCATGCATTAATCGATCACATGCCATACTTGAAAATCTCACACAGTTTTATTTAATCATGGATCTCATCTGTAGAAACGTGATTTATTAGGTTGTCCTAATATTTTTATATATATTGGTTCATGAAATCTATTGCATCTAAACTGTTAAGTTTTAACTAGTTAAAACTTTGTAATCACACCACGCTAAACGCTAAGGTAGCCTTTAGGTTAACCAACTTTAGTAAAAGAGTTTTATTAAAGTTTGATAAATATAATTAATTAATTAATCTAAGTTCACCTAATTATGACTTAGGTGCTTCAGAAAGTTAAATGAACTTAGACCAAGAGAAATTGATAATTAAATATTTATAGGGTTATTATTTTAACTAGTAATTAATTTAGAATTAATTGATTAGTTAGAATAGAAACACATTATCCTAAAATAGTGAGTGGGAGATGGTTGACATATCAGTGGAACCTATGATCTCCATCATTAGCACAACATCGTGAGGTGCAGTGAGGGCCTTGAGATGAATTTGTTTTCATTCCCTTCTTCTAATATTATTAAGAACAAGAAAAGGAAGAAGAACAATGGTAAGGAGTTGAGTAAGAACAAAAGAGTAAAGAAGGCCAAGACATCGCCAATAGCCAAGAAGAATAAGAAAGACAGTAAGCTCAAATGAAAGTGTTTCTACTATGGGGTTGAAGGTCATTGGAAGAGAAACTATAACAAGTCTATCTCTGAGCTAAAAATGAAAGGTAAATATGATTTACTTGTATTCACTACAATAAATATGAAATTTCAAAGGATTAAAATACAAGGTTCGTAGTCGCCTCTTGTTAAAATCTCAAAACAACAAGAGATTTTAAAATCTAGTAAAATTTATTCCTATTAAAAGTGAGAAAAAGTGGGAGGACAAGTTAATAAAGACGTGGGAGTTGGACTTAAGCGGGGCTTTGAACAAAAATCAGAAACGCATCACATTTCGTTCTCGAGCACTCTCAGTATTGTGCCTTGATTCTTTTACTCCATTTTCATATCAGAGCAGATTAACTCATTGCTCCATTTTCTATCAGAGAAGCTCATAAATTGGAGACCTCTTGATAGTACAGGGGCTCGATACCCTTCTCTCTCACTCTCTCGTTCAACTTTTAGACAGAGGGAAGCCAAGAGGGAAAGAAAACCCTAGCCTCCATCTCTCTCAGTCTGACCCTCCCCTCGCCTCTCTTAGTATCAAGCTGACCCTCGCCTCCCCTCACCTAGCCTCAAGCTTCTCAGGTAAGGTCTTTCTCTCATCTGATTTTGTAAACATTCCATCTGCGTCTGATTCGCCTATGGAGATATGGATGAGAGGCGATGGTTCTCAAGCTTTGTCGAGCTTTGGTTGTCACTCGGTGATGATGGTGGAGCTGTGAGATTTTTACTCTCTCAATTTCTTTCTGAAATTTCAGAGTTCAAGTCACCACAAACACAGAAGGAAAGATGCAGAGTCTGCAATAGAAAGCCATTGACAATGGTAACCTATTTTAGAAGCTAGGGCTCCAGACATTCGTTAATATCTCTACCAACTTCTATAATAGGTTCGCTTCCTTCTAGATTGGACTTTCTTTTAGACCATTTGACATATGCCTTAACTCTTTTTGTCTCAAGCTAGCCATAAGCATACCCTAGGCTCAAGCTTCTCAGGTAAGGTCTCTCTCTCTCTCTCTCTCTCTCTCTCTCTCTCTCTCTCTCGCATATACACATAAACAAAAACACATACACCCCACCTGATTTTCTAGAAATTCCCTCTGCCTCCATCGAATATCTTTCTCCCTCATCTCTTTACAGATTCAAGCTTCTAATTGTCACGAAGGAGTGTCTCTATTTTAATTTCTAGTGTGAATAAATGATTGGTTTTGAGCTATTTATCTCCATTCTTAACTTGTTTCTATACGAACGACTGTCTCTGTTCTAATTTCTAGTGCGAAGGACAATGGTTTGATTTCGAGAAAATATCTCTTCGCTCCTTTATCTTTTCTGCTTTTCCTTCATCATATATTTTTCTTTGTGGGTCTTGATGTTGTGGGTCTGTTACTTCTTCTTTATATGGTGTCTAGTTGATTAGATGATTGTAAACTATACATTCACTGCTCACTAATGGAAATCATTTTGGACAGGCTGATATTGTTCTTGTTTATACAGTTATTACAGGAACTTACATTGTTGGTACATCCTGATATACAAGTCACTGATACAATTTTTTTTTCATTAGGTTGAGAGAGCAATAAAACATTTTGGGATAGTCTTTTTACAATATAGCATATTTCTTATAGAAAGTTATGAATCCATGTTTTGAATTTGGTTCAAAGTTTGACATTTGGCATATACTTAACCTGTGTTTTTGACATATATATAACGTTTCTCCTAACAGAGGAGCTCCTCGATGAATTCACTATATGGGTATGATGTCGTTACACATCTAAATGAAGAAACTAAAGGTACAGAAAAGATTACTTCTTAGCCTTTGCATTCATCATTCATGTATCGATTTGAAATAGTAAATATTATTTTATAGTTTCATCATACAATAAGATTTACTTCTCCATGTTCTTTAAGACATGATCCTAATGATAAAAACAAGGAAAGATCCACTTTAAACAATACAAGAGAAAAACTTCAACCTTTCCTAATGAACTTTATCTAGAAAATTCTTTTACTACTCCACTCAGAATTTCAGCTATTATGATGCAACTATTGAGACAGGTGCGAAGCTTTTGCCTACTCAAAAGTAGGTTAGTTCATTGCTTCGGAGAAAATAATGCAAAAGATGTACCTCCAAATTGTCTATCTTATTGATATATAATTGAGGAATGTCTGGGACTTTGTGTTCTCCAAATTGTTATCTTCTACTATATTTTTATGGTTTAAAAGATGTTAATCTATTTTTATTTCTTAGTAACTAGACTAGAGCTTGTATAAACTAGTTTGTCTTTTTGGTGTGAAGCATTTTCTGAAACTTCCGTACATTTCTTTTCTTGGTTTCTTTTAAAATTAAAAGGAAACTTGTTGTCTTGTACTTCTGACTACAAAAAACTGATTGTCTTAGATTTGAAAATACTCACAAATTATTTTTATTGCTAAGGACTAGTTATAGCTTGTGTGCAGTGGGATTTGGCATGGAAATCAGATTCCTTAGGAGAGTATAGCCTAATAGGGATAAATTTAGAACATGTAGAAGTTATGTGGTTGCAAATAGTGAATTTATATAGAGATGACTTAATTAGGTCAAAAAATTGTTTGATATATGAATTTTGAATATACTTTCATATGCCATTATTGTTAGATTCCAGGAATAATTCTTTTCGCCATTTTTCCTACATTTCCTTTAACTTCTTTTTTTCAGTTTTAATTCCCTGTTGTGACTCCCTTTGATTTAATTTTTTTGTTGATTTCATGTGTTTCCCTAGGCGTGGTTGCCTCTGTCATCTTCAAACTACATTTATTTTGATTTTCAACTTGTCTCACTAAATTTGTGAATATTTAGATGTGGGAGATCCCTTTACTGCTGAAGAGCTAGAAGAAAATGAGCGCTTTTAGAATATGTAAGTATTTATACTACAAATATGACATTTAGTAAAACCCATGTAGTAAAAAGTCATTGAATCACACATTTCTTGTAGTGATTCTTCACTAAATTAATTTATATGGTTTATTTTGTAGTGTTTTGAAGGAAACCCTCACTTTAAATTTGATCGTACATGGATCTAATATGACTACCCCTGCAGACTTGCATACACAAATTCAAATGCCGATCAATTTTTGTTTGGGTTTATAACGTTTATTATCATGAATCTTTTCCTCAATCCCAATTTCTCTGAACTTGTATTACTAGATGCTTACTGCGAACCAACATGTCTGAAGGCTAGTAAATAGTAGCTTTATGTTAAAAGGTGTTTGGCAATATTCTTACTTTGATGGAAAGAATCTTATTGGGATAACATGGTTTTATTATTTCTCAATGGCAGGAAGCTATGAATTTGCAAAGGTGTGTTCCCTCGAGAGACAAAGAAGAGGGTGAAAAGAAATCACCACACTTATTATCACTTAAAGCACGTTGATTTCCTTCATCATGAAACGTTGTTGGAGAAATTTAGAGACATTAGGGCATACGACAAGAAGATACAAAAAGCCCAGGAAAATAAGAACCGAGATCGTGCATAATTTCTTAAAGATCATAGGCCCACTTACGTACTTGACAGAATGATATGTGAGAGGTTTGATATGAGATACCATATTGTACTACCCCTACAAGTAGAGTAAGAGGTCTCTTGATCCCTGTCATAACATTTCAAATTGGGATTTATCATGATTGCCACTTTAGGTATCTGAAGTTTCTGGATGCACTCAAAGATTTAGATGACTATCTTTCAATGGTGCACCTCTTTTCAGCATTACCTGCACAGGAGCAGTTTAAGATTAAAGCTAAGAGGGTCCATAATTGTCGAAGGTAGACGCAAAATATTAGAGCTTTTTCTTTTTGTATTATGAAGTGTTGGCATGTTGGTAGTTTTTGCAGGTATTTTCATTCCGGGAAAAAAATCATTATTCATTTTCTTTATTTTGTACGTTGCTAGGTTGAGTCATGAATAGCAAGCATATGTTTTTCAAACTCACAAATTACATAATGTTTTTGTGTCTGTGAAAGGCATTTATTACCAGGTAATTTTTTTTTNTTTGTTGATTCCATGTGTTTCCCTAGGCGTGGTTGCGCCTGTCATCTTCAAACTACATTTATTTTGATTTTCAACTTGTCTCACTAAATTTGTGAATATTTAGATGTGGGAGATCCCTTTACTGCTGAAGAGCTAGAAGAAAATGAGCGCTTTTAGAATATGTAAGTATTTATACTACAAATATGACATTTAGTAAAACCCATGTAGTAAAAAGTCATTGAATCACACATTTCTTGTAGTGATTCTTCACTAAATTAATTTATATGGTTTATTTTGTAGTGTTTTGAAGGAAACCCTCACTTTGAATTTGATCGTACATGGATCTAATATGACTACCCCTGCAGACTTGCATACACAAATTCAAATGTCGATCAATTTTTGTTTGGGTTTATAATGTTTATTATCATGAATCTTTTCCTCAATCCCAATTTCTCTGAACTTGTATTACTAGATGCTTACTGCGAACCAACATGTCTGAAGGCTAGTAAATAGTAGCTTTATGTTAAAAGGTGTTTGGCAATATTCTTACTTTGATGGAAAGAATCTTATTGGGTTAACATGGTCTTATTATTTCTCAATGGCAGGAAGCTATGAATTTGCAAAGGTGTGTTCCCTCGAGAGCCAAAGAAGAGGGTGAAAGGAAATCACCACACTTATTATCACTTAAAGCACGTTGCTTTCCTTCATCATGAAACGTTGTTGGAGAAATTTAGAGACATTAGGGCATACGACAAAAAGATACAAAAAGCCCAGGAAAATAAGAACCGAGATCGTGCATAATTTCTTAAAGATCATAGGCCCACTTACGTACTTGACAGAATGATATGTGAGAGGTTTGATATGAGATACCATATTGTACTACCCCTACAAGTAGAGTAAGAGGTCTCTTGATCCCTGTCATAACATTTCAAATTGGGATTTATCATGATTGCCACTTTAGGTATCTGAAGTTTCTGGATGCACTCAAAGATTTAGATGACTATCTTTCAATGGTGCACCTCTTTTCAGCATTACCTGCACAGGAGCAGTTTAAGATTAAAGCTAAGAGGGTCCATAATTGTCGAAGGTAGACGCAAAATATTAGAGCTTTTTCTTTTTGTATTATGAAGTGTTGGCATGTTGGTAGTTTTTGCAGGTATTTTCATTCCGGGAAAAAAATCATTATTCATTTTATTTATTTTGTACGTTGCTAGGTTGAGTCATGAATAGCAAGCATATGTTTTTCAAACTCACAAATTACATAATATTTTTGTGTCTGTGAAAGGCATTTATTACCAGGTAATTTTTTTTTATTTTTTTATTTTTTGTGTACGGTGCGCATATGTGGAATCATTTTAAGTTGGATAGTTGGTTTGATTCTACATGTTTTCTTATTTATGAAGGCTGAAGTTGAGGGTCAGAAGATCACATGGCTGACACCTCATTCAATGCACCAAATATTGACTGACGATGTTGATTTCACTGTCATTCTCAACTTCATGGAATTTTATGAGGTTAAGCCTTGACCTTATGATGTATCATCTTCTCTCTATTGCAATTTCTTGCACCTTTTGTTGCTAGTACCACTTCGTCTCACTTCCTATAAAGAGAATAGCAACCTATGGCATGAAATGATGGCTTTTCTAGTGAAACTTGAGTTGGCATTTTGATGTCACCTGGTCTATCACAAAGCTAATTCTTATTTGGAGAAGAGAGTTACATATCCTTGGATAGAAAGAACAANTTATTGCTAGTACCACTTCGTCTCACTTCCCATAAAGAGAATAGCAACCTATGGCATGAAATGATGGCTTTTCTAGTGAAACTTGAGTTGGCATTTTGATGTCACCTGGTCTATCACAAAGCTAATTCTTATTTGGAGAAGAGAGTTACATATCCTTGGATAGAAAGAAAAAGGACAAGAAATTATTGAAAATAACCAATGAATCTTTAAATGTAACTCAACATACTTAGCTAGTGTTAGGCCCTTAGAAAAATAAAGAGTAAATGTAATTAGAGGGGGGATGGGCTGGAAAAGGGGCAGAAATGAGTAGGTTAGGGGAGAGAGAAAATGGGTGTTGATTAGGCAAGTTAGTTAGACTTTTGTAATCATGAGGATTGAATAAATGGGGGGGGACTCAGTTGGGTAGTGGCTATTTTGGGAGAGGCCAAGCTCTCGAACATCTTTGTATAGGGGTGTAATTTCACTATTCTTGGTGAAGTTCACCATTTTTTATAATCAATGTTGTTTTTCCTCATTGATTCAGGCTGTAGCTTCTCTATTTTCACTATTTGGGTTGTTATTGTGGTTAGAATAGTGTTTGTTTGTAGGGAAACTCATATCAACTACAAATTACACTATCCATATTATGTGATTCTACATTTCATCCTTACATGGTTATTTTTATCTAAAATTCCATGATTATGCTCATTCTTATTCATTAACACTACTCTATTCATTCCTCAGTTCATCTCACCTATGTAATTTTTAATGGTGCAGATATGTTTGTTTCTTATACTCACCAACTAACAACTGCTCATGATGTTTTTCTTCAGCATTGGGAAGGTCTGAAGGTACTGCATACCCTATTATGAAACACTACCATTCAACATAGGTTCTTCATTTTCATTTTTTAGACTCAAAATTTCATTTTTTATATTTTTCATTTATTGGAACAAGTTTACTTGTATATTTTAAGGATGAGTTAGTTTTCAGGTTAGATTTATTTGTAAGTTGAACAATTGAATAATGTAAAACTTTGTTGAAATGATTAAATGTTAATGTTGTCAATTATTATATTGATATTCTTTATGTTACGTAAGATTATCTTTTGAAAGTGTTTAATATGAATACTTGATTATAACAATGAACCTAATGATATCTCACTTTATAGGATATAAAATACATGTGAATGTTAATTCACAAGTATTAAAAATACATGTTGCATACATTCAACAGGGGTCTGAATACCCTGTTAAAAAATGTCTACAGGAGTAAAAAAAAACCATGTAAAAAGTGAGATATCACAGGGGTCTTCACAAGAGGCGTTGCGCCTCGTGAAAAATGTGAACTTTTAATATGAGGGGTTGTCATAGGTGCCGCATGATTCCTGTGGATTACTTTTCACGGGGATATCCATCTCTTGTAGAATGCCATATTTTTTGTAGTGACTTGAAGCTTGTTTAGCGGAATATGATTTTTCATCCTAGATACTTGATTCAGGAGTCACTAACCATGTATATTCTTCTTTGCAGACGCTTGATTCGTCAAGAGAGCTAGCTGATGGCGAGGTCATTTTAAAAGTTGGCAGTGGTGAGCTTGTGTCACCTAAAGCATTAGAGACAGTCCATTTACTTTTTGGATATAATTACTTAGTTTTGAATGATGTTTACTATATTCCTAGTTTTTCGAGGAATTTGATTTCTCTTTCATTTTTGCAAGAACAGTTATTCAAAATTTCTTTCATTAATAAAGAGTTTATTATTTCTAAGAATGGATTCGATATCTTTCATGCTAAAATTATAAACCGACTGAACGCGCGTTAAATAATTCTGAATTATTTAAAGTAGAAAAACTTAAAAATAACAAACGACAAAGAGTTTCTCATGATGATAACACATGCTTATGACATCTTAGGTTGGGACATATTAATCTAGTTAGGTTAAACAGATTAACAAAGCATGGTGCTTTGAGAGAGCTAAAATTTGGAACTCTTCCTGTTGGTGAATCCTGTCTAATGGGTAAAATAACCAAGAGACATTTCACAGGAAAGGGCCAAAGAGCCAAGAAACCACTTGAGCTAGTACATAGTGATGTCTGTGGATTGATCAATGCACAAGCTAGAGGTAGGTATGAGTATTTTGTCACTTTCATTGACGACTACTCAAGATATGGTTATAGCTACCTAATGCATCGAAAGTCTAAAATTTTGGAAAGTTTAAAGACTTCAAGGCTAAAGCTTAAAAGCAATTAAGTAAATCATTGAAAACCCTTCGATTCGATCAAGGTGGTGAATACTTGGATGTAGAATTCAAGGATTATTTGCTAGAGTGTGAAATCATATCCGAACTCACAGCACCTAGAACACCATAGCAAAATTGTATTGCAGAGATGAGAAACCGAACCTTATTGGATATGCTTAGGTTGTTGTTAAGCTACTCATCATTGTCACTTACATTTTGGAGATATACACTACGCACGGCAACTTGCATTTTGAATGTAGTGCCCTCTAAGTCTATAAGCAAGACGCCTTTAAAGTTATGGAATGGCTCCAAACCTAGTTTGCGTCATTTTCATATATTGGGGTGTCCATCTCACATTCTTAGACCCAAGATCGGAAAGTTAGACTCAAGGTCTGAGGTATACATATTCGTTGGCTATTCTCCAGAGACTAGAGGATGGTACTTTTATAGTCATAAATATCAAAAGATGTTTGTGTCGACAAATGCAACCTTTCTTGAGCATGATTATATGCAAAACTACAAACCCCGTAGCAAAGTAGTTCTCAAAGATTTAGCGATTGATGAGATCAGACCACCTTCAATTTCTACTAATAATTGATAAACCAGAGAAACCACAGTTCCTGCAAAGAAAACTCTGGTGCAACACCGTAGTGGAAAGGTTGTGAGACAACTAGTTCGCTATGAACTAGAGGAACATGTCCTGATGTTAGACACTAATAAGGACAATCCATTATCTTATGAAGAAGATATAAATGATCCTGAAAAAGAGAAATGGCAAGATGCCATGAACCAGAAAATATAATCGATATATTCCAATTCTGTCTGGGAACTTGTAGATCCACCTGAAGATATCAGACGCATTCGATGTAAATGGATCTTTAAGAAGAAAAGAGGTCCAGATGGGAAAGTAAATATTTTCAAGGCACGGTTAGTTGACAAGGGTTATACACAAAGGGAGGGAGTCGATTATGAAGAGACAATCTCCCCTTCGGCCAGACTAAAATCCATTCACATCCTTTTGTCCATAGCTGCTAGTTTTGACTATGAGATATGTCAAATGGTCATCAAGACAGCTTTTCTCAATGGCTCTCTTGAAGAAAACATCTATATGATGCAACTAGAAGGGTTCGTACAAAGGGGGCAAGATCAGAAAGTATGCAAGTTGCTTAAAAATCTATTTATGGATTAAAACAAGCATCTAGATCTTGAAATCTTACCTTTGATGATATTATAAAGTCTTATGGCTTCGAGCAAAATGTTGACAGGCCCTATATTTATAAATTAACCAAAGATAAGATAGTGGTTTTCTTAGTTCTTTATGTTGATGATATTATATTCATTGGGAATGATGTAGAAACTTTGTCAAAAGTAAAGAAGTGGTTAGATGACGTATTTTAAATGAAAGATTTGGGAGAAGTTAGCTATGTTCTAGGCATCTAAATCCTAAGGGATAGAAAGAACAAGTTCTTGGCACTTTTTCAGACATCTTATATTGATAAGGTGCTGGAGAGATTCTCTATGGAGAATTCCAAGAAAGGTCAACAATCGACCAAAATGGAATTGTCCTCTCCAAAGAACAATGTCCTAAGACACCTCATGCGGAAGAGGATATGAGAAAGGTTATGTATGCTTCAGCAGTTAGAAGTCTCATGTATGTCATTCTACGTACGAGACTAGATGTGTTATGCAAAGGGAATTACCAGTCGTTATCAATCGAATTCAGGTTTAGAACACTAGATTGCAGTAAAGCACATTCTCAAATATCTTAGGAGAATGAGAAACTATATGATTGTTTATTCAGGTGGAGACCTAAACCTTACTAGATATACTGATTCTAATTTTCAATCAGATAGAGAGAGTCAAAATTCAACATCTGAATCAGTATTCACTCTAGATGGAGGATCTATAGTTTGGAGAAGTATTAAACAATCCAGCAATATAGATTCCACTATGGCCGAATATATAGCGACTTATGAAGCTACGAAAGAGGCGGTATTGCTCAGAAAGTTCTGTTCTGATCTGGAAGTAGTTCTAGACATGGAGAAGCCATTAATCTTATACTGTGATAACAGTGGGGCGATAGAAAATTCCAAGGAACTGAGAAGTCACAAGAGGGGCAAGCACATAGAGAGGAAATATCATTTTGTAAGAGAGATCGTGCATCGTGGGGATGTGACGGTTATGAAGATATCATCCGAATAGAACATGGTTTATCCGTTTACGAAGACACTTCTTGTGAAGTCATTTGAGGGTCACGTGCATAACATGAGATTTAGAGAGATTCCACATTTACTTTAGGGCAAGTAGGAGATTTCTAGGGGTTATGTCCTCAAAGCATGAGTATTGACATTTTGATATAAAATTTAAAGAGGATTACATTTTTCTTATAATTGGTCTTTTAAATTATTGTTGAATAATTTATATAAATATCTGAAAATTCTATATTCACTAATAAGACTATGATCTTGTATTAGTATGAGAGAATTAATATCATAGATAATGAATAAAATTATCAGCAACATATTAAAGTATGAAATCCTTAAAGAATGGTTGCTAGTACGGTTCACTAAGCATTATGAATGTGTGTGATCTAGATCTGGATCATTGATGTTGATAGATATCTTAGTGAAGGTACTTTATATAATAAGATTATATATGACAGGACCGATGTGAATTAATATCTTTATTAACGTGCTGTTTATCATAAAGATTTAATGCACATCAACTCAATGATCATATGTAGATTAGTCTGAATCCTAAGTAGTCATGAACTTCTATGCATATTTACTGGATCTTTTGATTCACTCATTAAGGTCTATTTGTTGATCAGGATGCGCGTGATCTAGATCCGGATCATTGATGTTGATAGATATCTTAGTAAAAGTACTTTATATAATAAAATTATATATGACAGGACCGATGTGAATTAATATATTTATTAACATATCATTTATCATACAGATTTAATACACATCAATTCAATGATCATATGTAGATCAGTCTGAATCCTGAGTAGTCATGAACTCCAATGCATGTCTGCTGGATCTTTTGATTCACTCGTTAAGGTCTGTTTGTTGATCAGGCTAGTGACTTTTGTTTTGGAGATTCCATGATGTGGATGGCTAGAGACATCATCTTACAAGATTTGGAATCTATGCTTTCCTAACAGATTGTATATTGGTTTTTTTAAGTGTTAATTCTGGAACTGAATGATTATTGAGCTCAAATTTATAATAAGATTATAAATTAGTCATTCACTAGTCGATTAATGGTGCTTAAGGATCAAGAGATAATTAGAATGGTAAAATGGTAATTTTGACCAGTTCTACTTTACGAACTAATAATTGGAGGATAGAACTATATGAAATGATTATGTCAGTTGACTACATGAGAATACTCTGTAAATATATTTTATAATCTCTAAGAGTACAGTTTCATATTTATAGTGGAGTAATAATGGAATAAGATTTTTAATTAAAGAGTTTAATTAATAATCTGATTTATTATAGCTTAGGATTAAAGGTCCATGGTTCCCAAATCACCTCTATAATACGCTGTCTAGGGTGTGAATATTTTAGGATATGAGAAAATGGCTTACTTCTATTAGAAAACTTTATTCTAGGGCAAGTACATTATTATGAAATAATTATGTGTGATTAATTTATTAAAAATTAATTAATTCAATTATTTATATATTTAAATATAATTTTCAGAAACTATATATATGTATAAATAATTATCAATTTTTTTAATTATCGATAAGTGAGATAGAATATCTAATTTATAAAATTAGATAATTAAATTATTATTAGATAATAATTTAGATCAATTAAATATGTTATTTGTGAGATAATACATAAGTTAGTTGATATGGATAATCGGATATGTTAATGTTGAATTAATTGATAACTAGATAATTATCTGATTAAAATAAATATTTAATTCACAATAATTATCACGTGTCAATCACTGATAGGGTATTAGAAATTGACATGAATTACTGTAGTGCCACATAGGACTAAGTAGTGAGTGTGCAACACTGTAGTGCCACATGGCACTACAGTGATGTCGTGAGGCACTGTGTTGGCTCATGACACATGGCACTTTAGTTGTGCATAATTATAGTGAGTCACGCTGTAATTGATAATTTTATAATTAAATATTATTTCAGTTTATCTCTAAAAGTCTGATACACCATTATCTAGAATATATACAGATATTATTCTAATGGCCTAAGTGGTTGAAAGAAGATGAGAGAATCAGTTGATCAGATCATCAGTTCATCAATCAAGAGTTGAATTGAGAACACGATTGGTGTCAGAGAGATTTTCTTCTGTGATTAAACGTTAATCAAATCTCTAAAATAATAATAATCACGTTCTTTTAGAGAATCGTCTCACTAAAGTCCTTCTCAGTAAATTTTTAGATCTCATGTGTTGAGAACATCTAGAGACAGAAAAAATGTCTTGTAATATTTTACATGCCCACACATGTCCTAGTGTGTTGAGGATTATTGACTTGGAAGATCTTGGTGTGGATCTCGGAGTCGACTGATCGTTAGAACGATTTCATGGGAACACATGATCGATCGATTTTTGGAAGGACACTTGGTATAGATTACAAGATGTATATGATTTCTAACCTTGTATGTTGTAGATTTAACTTATAAATATATAATAGATCATGACTGATTAAAAAAGAGTTTTCAATCAAAGTTTTTGTTTATTTATCGTTGCGTTACACAAGTTTTGTTTTATTAAAATATTTAATTTTCATTAAAAGTTTAGTTTTATAAAAAGTCACGCGTCTCCACACTTCCGCCGTGCACACGCCGCGACGACCAACACCTACATGGCCAAATGTCATAGTTTCTTTTCTTCCATAGATTGTTTTGTAGTAATTCTTTTTAGTTGTGCCCTTTATTTATAATTGTCTTATAGGCAGCAAAAGGATTGAATTGAGAGAGAAAAAGTCAGATTTGATTTTTGGGGTGGGGAGCAAAAGCTCATAGATAAGTGTTGAGTGTTGATTTGTTCTTGTACATTAGATTTATTAATCATTAATTTTTGTGTGTTATTAATCATTAATAATTATTTTACTCTATCTATTTCTCTTTAGTCAAATTATATTAAATAGTACATTTTCCACACTATTTTCTAGATTTAGTTTGTATAAATAAATTCTTTATTTTTCTGGATTGTTTAAAATTTTACAGTTATAATTATACTTCAAAACAAAGTCAAGAGAAACAAGCAAGCCACATGTTACCTAGACATCAATTTCTGAAGCTTCATAATTAGATTTGGAGTTTTATTAGATTTTAATCTTTCTCTTAGAATATTGTTTTTGCTTGTTTTATGTAAAAATTAATATATAATTGTCATTTTGAACTATGATTTTTAGCGGACAATAGTTTGTAACAAGTTTAATTAATAAAAAAAGTTATGTGATGTTATTATTTTTTTGATATTTTGTCAAAAATATTATTTTTCAAGTTTGTACAATGGCATGAATAAGTAATATAAAAAAACTTATAAAAACAAGATGTTGCACATCATATAGCATAAAATGCTATGAAAAGTCTTTGACGACGTTTAAAAAATGCTATGGTAAGTTTTTACTATTGGTTTCTAATTGTATCATTTGTCTACCATAGCATTGAAAAAACACAATGGTAAGTTTGCCATAGCATTGAAAAAGTGTTATGCTAGGTCTGCCAAGCGTTGAAAAAATGCTACAGTAGATCTTTAACAACATTGAAAATGAGCTATAGTATGTCTACCATAGCGTTTAAAAAACGTTATAAAATATGTTTTGATAGCGGCGAAAAAAATGCTATTGTAGGATCGCACTTTTAATAACGTTGGTAAACATAGTGTTTAGAAAAATACTACGATAATATTTTTAGCCGTTATAGTAGCATTTTTTTGTTGTAGTGCCAATAGACACCCTACTTGGTTGGCCAGCATAAGTTTGAGAAAGTAAAATGATAAAATTCTTTATTTTGTTAATGTAATTTGAACAAGGTGTATCCTAAGGATGATTTTCCCCTGCCAAGAAAAGTGGATACATTGATGGATGTCACAACAGCGCATTAGATTTTTCATGTTATGGTCCATGACTACGTAGAAGACTATATAGATAACTTGGTGGTCAAGTAAAAGAAGGCGAGGATACATCTGAGACACGTCTTAGACATATGCTGAGTTTACAAGATTAAGATGAACCCATAGAAATGCCCATTTGATGTCTCATGGGGAAAGTTTTTGGGTTTTGGGTTCATCAAGAAATTAATATCAACCAGTCAAAGGTTGCGGCTATCAAGGATATGTCGCTGACTTAGTCTCGGAAAATGCTCAAAACATTTAAGGGGAAAGTACCTCGCCGATTTATACCCACTCTCGCATAGTTAGTGCTTTGCAACCTTTACTAAATTAGAATTGTGTTTTTCATGTAGATATGTGAGCATCAACAAAAATGTGATGTGATTAAGGGTATACTTCTTGCACCCGCCAATATGGTCCCACCTCAATACGGCATTCCCTTGTTCTCATGCATCAAATCTAACACGAAATTATCTCACTCTTGTTTTCACCACACAGAAATTTTGTCATTACATACTAGATAAAAAAGTTTATTTAAGACTAAATCTAATCATGTTTGTTTTTGTTATCCATTCCCACCCTAAACTTGAAACTTATAGAATGACAAATGCTTCTAAGCGAGTTTGACATCATCAACATCAAAAGCACAGAAAGCCAAGCCTTGATGAACCAACTAACTCAGTTCCCGAGCAGCATGCCAGAACCTATTCATGACACCATACCAAGCGAATTGTATGAAGTAAACCCCTATGAATATGCTGCTGGTAACAATTTTCCGTTTTATTATTTTATTTAATCAAATGAATATTTATACATTATTTCAAATAAACATAAATATCAGTTAATTTAAAAATTAACTTATCTGATAAAACATATCAACTAACTTATCTATTAATTCAAAATTAATTTATCAATTAATTTAAAATTAAATTATTATCTTATAATAATCTAATATTATTTAATTTCATAAATTAAATATAATTATTAATTCGTAACTATTCAATATAAATAATTAATTAATCAATATTGCTGAAAGTTACATTAATTAATTCTCAATTAAGAAATGACATATAATTATCTATTAATTATATACTTGCCTTGGAATTTCAATTCATTTTGCAAACTAGTCATTTTCTTAGGTCTTGAAAATTCACACCTAGACTTTGTAGTACAGAAATGGCTTGGGTACCATGGACCCAAAATTTTAAGTCTCAATAAATCAGATTATTAATTAAACTCTTTAATTAAATAATCTTATTTATTAATTCTATTATTGCACCAATAAAAATATGAAAATGCACTCTTATAATTACAGAATATATTTACAGAATAATCTCGTGTAGTCCATTGATATAATCACTTCATATAGTCGTGTCCTCCAATTATTGGTTCGTAAATTAGAGCTAGTCAAAATTATTATTTTACCCTTCTAATTACCTCTTGATCCTTAAGTATCATTAATTCACTAGTGAACAGTTAATTAATTTATAATCATTTTATATATTGTGGCTCAATAACCATTCAGTCCTAGAATAAACACTTAAGGAAATCAATATATGATCCAATATGAAAGCTTAGATTCTAAATCTTGTAAGATCATGTTCCAAGTCATCTATGTCAGTAGATCTCCAAAACAAAAGTCACTAGCCTATTTCACAAACAAATCTTAACAAGTAAATCAAAAGATCCAGTAGTGAATTAATATGTATATGAGTTCATGACTACTCAGAATTTAGTCTGATTAACATATGATCATCTTATTGATGTGGCTTAAATCTTTATAATAAATGGTAAGTTAATAAAGATATTAATTCACATCGGCCATATCGTATATAATCCAAATTATATAAAGTACATTCACTAAGATGTTTATCCACATCTGTGATCTGGATCTAGATCACAAGCATTCAAAATACTTAACGAACTGTACTAGCAACCATTCTTTAAAGATTTCATACTTTAATATATTGTAGACAATTTTATTCATTATCTATGATATTAATTCTCTTGTACTAATACATGATCTTAGTCTCATTAGTGAATATGAAATTTTTAGATATTTATATTAATTATTCAATAATAATTCAGAGAATACAATTATAAGAAAAATGTACATTTATTAATTTCTAAATAAAATGCATTTACAAATGCTTTTAGGGCACTATATCCAATAATCTCTCACTTATCCTAAAGAAAATGTGGCATCTCTCTCAACCCTATATTTTTCACATAACCCACAATCGACTTCACTAGAAGTTTCTTGGTAAAAAGATCAGTCAGGTTCTGATCTGACGCTTTCTTCATAACACTCACATCTCATCGGTGTACGATCTCTCTTACAAGATGGTATTTCATCTTAATGTGCTTGCTCCTCTTGTGACTCTTTAGTTCCTTTGAATTATTTACATCCCCATTGTTATCATAGCACATGATTAGTGGCTTATCCATATCTGGAACTACTTCCAGGACAGTATAGAACTTTCTAAGACAAACTGCTTCTTTCGCAGTTTCACAAGCCACTACATATTCGGCTTCTATGGTAGAATCTGTAATACCAGATTATTTAATACTTCTCCAGACTACAGCAGTCCATATAGGGTGAATAGTGATGTAGACGTCAACTTTTAACTGTCCCTATCTGATTAAAAATCAAAATTAATATATCTAGTGGGGTTCATGTCTCCTCCTAAATAAACAAGCATATAATTTTTCATTCTCTGAAGATACTTGAGAATATGCTTTACCGTAATCCAGTGTTCAAAATAAGGATTTAATTGATAATGATTGACAATTTCTACTACATAACAGATGTTCAGTCTCGTACATAACATTGCATATATGAGTCTCCTTAGTGCTGAAGCATAAATAACCTTTCTTATATCCTCTTTCTCCTGAGGTTTCTTAAGACGCTACTCCTTGGAAAGGACAATTCCGTGTATGGTCGGTAAATGACCCTTCTAGAATTTTTTTATAGAGAAACTTTCTAGCACCTTATCAAATGAGAATGTGTCAAGAGTTTGTTCTTCCTATCCCTTAGGATTTGGATACCTAGAACATAGCTCGCTACATAACAGATGCCTGGTCTCATACACAACATTTGAAATTTTTCAGCTAACCACTTCTTTACTTACAATAAAGTTTCACAACATTACCGATGTGTAAAATATCATCTACGTAAANTTGTTTAATACTTCTCCAGACTACAGCAGTCCACATAGGGTGAATAGTGATGTAGACGTCAACTTTTAACTGTCCCTATCTAATTAAAAATCAAAATTAATATATCTAGTGGGGTTCATGTCTCCTCATGAATAAACAATCATATAATTTTTCATTCTCCAAAGATACTTGAGAATATGCTTTATTGTAATCCAGTGTTCAAAATAAGGATTTAATTGATAATGATTGACAATTCCTACTAGATAACAGATGTTCAGTCTCGTACATAACATTGCATACATGAGTCTCCTTAGTGCTGAAGCATAAATAACCTTTCTTATATCCTCTTTCTCCTGAGGTTTCTTAAGACGCTACTCCTTGGAAAGGACAATTCCGTGTATGGTCGGTAAATGACCCTTCTAGAATTTTTTTATAGAGAAACTTTCTAGCACCTTATCAAATGAGAATGTGTCAAGAGTTTGTTCTTCCTATCCCTTAGGATTTGGATACCTAGAACATAGCTCGCTACATAACAGATGCCTGGTCTCATACACAACATTTGAAATTTTTCAGCTAACCACTTCTTTACTTACAATAAAGTTTCACAACATTACCGATGTGTAAAATATCATCTACGTAAAGAACTATAAAAACCACATTCTTATCTTTGTTCGAAGCCATATGTTTTAATGGTTTCAGCAAAGGTATGATTTCAAGATCTGGATACTTGCTTCAATCCATAAATAAATTTAAGCAACTTACATACCTTCTGATCTTGCCCGGTTGAATCATATAGATACTTTCTTCAAGAGATCCATTAAAAAGTCTTTCTTGACATCCACTTGCCATATTTCATAGTCTAAACTAGTGGCTATAGATAAAAGAATGTACATGGATTTTAGCGTGACAACGGGAGAGAATGTCTCTTCGTAATCAACTCCTTCCCTTTACGTATAACCTTTGTCTACTAGCCGTGCCTTGGAAATCTCTACTTTTCTATTCGCACCTATTTTATTCTTGAAGATCTATTTGTATCCAATGGGCCTGACTTCTTCAGGTGGATCTACAATTTCTCAGACAGAATTAGAATACATCAATTTCGTTTCTTGGTTCATGTCATCTTGTCATTTCTCCTTTTCAGGATCTTCCATTACTTCTATAAAGGTTAATGGATCATCTTTATTAGTGTCTGACATTAGTACATGTGCCTCTTGTTCATAGCAAATGAGTTGTCTTACAACCCTCTCACTATAATGTTGCATCGGGGTTTCGTAAACAGGAACGATAGTTTCTATGGTTTGTCATCTATCAATTAATGATGAAGATGGTCTGATCTCACCAGATGTGAGTTCTTCAAGAACTACTTTGCTCTGAGGTTTGTAGTTTATCATATTGTCATGTTCAAGGAAAGTAACATTTGTCGTTACACACTTTTTGATCCTTGTGACTATAAAAGTAACCACCTCTTTTTTTAGGAGTATAGCCAACAAATATACACACTTCAAACCTTGAGTCTAACTTTCCAGTCTTAGGTCTAAGAACGTGAGCCGGACACCTCCATTTACGAAAATGACAAACCTAGGTTTGGAGTTATTTCATAACTCTAAAGGTGTCATGCTTACAGACTTAGAAGGAACTACATTCAAAATGTAAGATATTGTTTGAAGTGCATATTCCTAGAATGTGAATGGTAATGATGAGTAGCTTAATTAACATCGATTTAACCATATCTAATAAGGTTTTCTTCTCCTTTCTGAAATATAATTTTGCTGTGGTGTTCTAGGTGTTGTGAGTTGGGATAAAATATCGTACTCCAGCAGGTAACCCTTGAATTCTAAATCCAAGTATTCACCACCTCGATATGATCGAAGTGTTTTCAGAAATTTACATAATTACTTTTCAGCTTCTACTTTGAAGTTTTTAAACTTTTCAAAAACTTTATACTTTCTATGCATTAGGTAAGTATAGCCATATCTTGAGTAATCGTCAATAAAAGTGACACAATACTCATACTCACCTCTAGCTTGTATATTGATTGGCCCGTAGACGTCACTATGTACTAGCTCAAGTTGTACTTTGACTCTTTGGCCCTTTGCAAAAAAAGATCTCTTGATCATTTTACCCTCTAGACATGATTCACAAACCGTAAGAGTTCCAACTTTTTGTTCTCTCAAAGCAACATGCTTTGTTAATCGGATTATTCTGTCAAGATTGATATGTCCCAACCTAAGATGCCAAAGATATGTATCATCTTCTTAAGAAACCCTTTGCCATTTGTTCCTTTTTGGATTTACTACTTTAAATAATTCTGTATTATTTAATGTTCATTCAGTTGGTTTAAGCATATACAGTCCGTTTGAAACTTTTACATGACAAATATTGAAACCATTCTTTGAAATAACAAACATATTATTACTAAAGGAAATATCAAAATTATGTTCATGCAACAAAGATAAAAAATTAAATTTCTGGAAAATCTCATAATAAAATAAACATTGTTCATAATAAGAATTTATTTTTAAAATTTAAAGCGGAAGCCCCCTTGAAGAATCAAGTATCTGTAAAGAAGAACAAACATAGATAGTGGCCTCTGAATCTATAATCCACGATGACAAATCATTTTCCACTAAACAAGCTTCAAGTACAAGTAAATCAAATTTATACTTCTTTTTCAGCTCAGAGAGATACTTGTTATTGTTTCTCTTCTAGTGACATTCAACTCTACAATGGAAACAATTTTATTTGGGTTCTTTCTTCTTGGAGTTTTTGTTTTTGTCTTCCTTTTCTGACTTTTGTCTTTAGAGGAATAAGGCTTTTGCTCAGTAACATTTGCCTCACCCTCTTTGGTCATACTCTTTTAAAGTGACTCAAAAGTCTGCAGTTCATCAACAAATGGATCATGTTAAATTACAAATTGCTCATGATATAGTTGGTAGTGAACACAGAAAAGCAAGTGTGAGTGATTCAAGTATAATGTTTACTTGAGTTCGCTCATCAGTGGTAGCCCCATACCTCTACTTCATGCATTATGTTAATTATTTTTCCATCATAGTAGTCACATAGTTTCTAGTATCTTCATGATGAATTTGATCAGATTGCTGCCAAAACATAGTCTGAAGATTCCATAATCTCATAGGCAGTTTCCATGCTTTCGTGCTTAGTTCTATGAACAGCATTCATACTAACAAACATGTAGCACCTGGCCTTATTGTTGGACTAAATCCAAGCATCACATTTGTACAAATGTCTTTCGAGGCATTGGCACCGATTCAGGAAATTCCTCAGCAAGGACAAACTTGTGGTTCTCACATATTAGCATCAAATTCAAATTTGATTTTCATCTTATAAAGTTATCTCTATTGAGTTTTTCGATTGCAAGTAAAGCAGTAACAGGGATCACTTCAACATATAAAACATTCTACAGCTTTGAGTAACAAGGTTTTTAATCTCTCTTGTAAAATAGGTACATCAATTACATTTTAAGAAAGCCCAATAAATAGGAATCCTGTTAAAAGGGAAAATTTTATTCATGACTAAACGAATAAAACTTGCACCTCATCTCTAATTCCCTCATTTAAACTTTTAGAGTCTTAGATAGAAGGAAGCCAAGAGAGAGAAAACCTAGCCTCACGCATTTACTGCCTTGGCTCTCTCAGTCTCACACTCGGTGCACCTCAAGCTTCTCAGGTAGGGTCTATCTCTCTCTCATCTTATTTTATAAACTTTCCCTCTACCTCCCTCGACCATCTTTGTCTCTCATCTCTTCATTGATTGAAGCTTCTAATGGTCACAAACGAGTCTCTTTATTCTGATATCTAGTGGGAAGAACAAGGGTTTGATTTTGAGTGATTGTCTCCATTCTACAATTGTTTCTTTGCGGATGGTGGGTTTGTTACTGCTTACCCTCACCCATCCCCTTGTCGAGCTCTACTTACTATCAAGCCATAGATGAGTCTCTCTCTCTCTCTAGATCTGTCTCTTTCTCTTACTCTATCTCAATCTCACAATCTCGATCTCGCTGGTGTTTGTTTTCTCTTTTTCTCTGCACAAAGAGGTAAGCCCTAAGCAACGCTGACCGAGTAAGAGAAATGGTAAGTCTCTCTTGTAGATGAACTACCTATTAATTTGATGTGTTTTTGTCATAGTTATATTCAGCCATAAGTTCTTGTATGTCTCTATTTAATTGAAGATTTGAAGTGGAGGAAGAGAGAGTCAGCTAATTTTGTGTTTTTCTCAGTTCTTAGACCCTGATTAAGGGAGGAAACTGATAGAGAGAGTTCTGGTATTTTATTTGCATCATATGTGGCAATTCCGGGTCTAAGAAGTGCTCGAACTGTAAAGAAGTAAATGGCCTCTCTTCCTTCTTATCAAGTTTTACTTGATTATGGGCTTGCTGGTGGTGGATAATTAGTTTTTGGTTCACTAGTTTTGGGAATATATCTTATTTTAGGTTCTCCCCACCTTAGATGTTTAGTTCTTGGGCCTAAGCGAATGGCTCGGTTGAATGCAATTGTACAGATGTTGCCATCTTTAGAGACGTTAGGCTGCGATATTGTAATATGTAATGACAAAACTGGAACTCTGACTACCAATGTGATCGTTTTGCAGCTTGAATTTCCAGCTCAGTTACCTTGTCTTCAAAACATGGCAAAGGGCTCAAGTTCTTTTGCCACTTTAAGACATCACTTGAATGGCTTTTGGTATGATCAGATTAACTTTTATCTCATAGATAAAATTCTCTTGAAACTGATATTGATTCAAAATTAGTGTCTTAATGCACATCATATTTTAGGACATTCATATTTGCATCGCTCCTAACTTCCTAATTTTGTAGGAACTCATAGTTTGTAGTTGTTAAAAATCTTGGTTTCTGGAAGGACATTCACTCTAAAATTGAAAATGAAGGGACTCTTCTCCTGTGGTGTTATTAGGTAATTGAGATTGGCCATGCACATTCATTTCTTTTGTTAATGCATGTTTGACTACTCTAAACATGCAGTCATCAAGTTATATGTTTTTTATTGGGCCACAAAAACTCATATCCATTAATAGTCTTAGGAAACATGTCTATCAGTAGAAACTTTACAATTCTTTTCAGGGGCAACATTGAAGATGCCTTAGCAGGACATCAGGTACTTGCCAATATTCAATCTTTACACATAATGCAAGCATCTATTAATACATCCCATTCTAATGATGCTATTTAAATTTATATAAAGTCTTAATTGGACTTGTGCTTGATTGTTGGTAACTTAGTTCCCTCTATAATGCAGGACCTATAATGACTTGAGGCTATTGGACATGAACATCCAAAGTTTGAAGAATTGGACCTTAGGCTTTCTATGATATATTAGTGAACTGTTGAGGTTATTTTATAGTATATTGTGAAACATTTAGATACTTTTAATTTTTTAAAATAAATGATGATGATATGTGGATGATTAGACTTAGTGATTATACTTCTGGATTTTTTTAATTTCGTATTGTACTTTTGTGGAAGTAAAATAAAATATTAATATTAAACATTTCATTGATGTTGTTATATACTTTTAATGTGTTAAATATGTATGTAAATCAAGTACATGTAAAAACCCTAGTTAATTCACAAGTATTAAAAATATATGTTGAATACATTTAACAAGGGTCCGAAAATCCTATTAAATAACAATCTACAGAAGTTGAAAAATCTGGTAAAAAAAGGGAAAGACCACATGATTCTTCACAGGAGGCGTTGCGCCTCATGAAAAAGGCAAACTTTTAATATGAGGGGCTGTCACAGGTACCGAAAGAATCTTGTGAATTACTTTTGATAGAGATTTCTGCCTCTTGTAAAATATCATATTTCTTGTAGTGGTTGCCCATGGTAGACATATTAAAAACTAAAAAACAAAAAAACATACGCTATTCAATATAATTGAAATAAATATCAATTTTTTTAAATTAAATGTGATGCATGAATGCAACATATCAAATACCTAAACTTAAAAATTATTAATCCACGATAAGACAACCTAACAATTAATGGATCACGTTAGGGTCAACCATATTAATTTTAAATTGTCTATGAGATATTCTCGTCCTTATTAATTTAAACTTAAAATATCTCATATTTTCTCTTTTAATAATAAGGTAACACTTATTTTGTCATGTCACACTTACTCACTCCAAAGCTTAATTATGACTTTGTGAGTGTAACGCATTATTTCAGAATCCATGACCTAATTTAAAAAATACCACCTTAGGGTCGGTCAAGTCTAAAATATATCACTTAACCCTATCTTTAAAGAAGCTAACCTTGATATTGATAAAGTTTGAAACCTTACTTAGGGGGACGAAAATAAAGCCGGCTCGAGGCCCTCACCATATCTCATGTTGTTGTACTAATAATGGAGACCATAGTTCACATTGACATGTGAACCTTGTCTCACTCACTATTTTGTAATAAATGTGTTTCTATTTAACTAATCAATTAATTCTAAATTAATTACTAGTTACTATAATCCTATGAATGTAAAAAAATATTAATCCAATCTAATTCACCTAAGTTCATTTAACCTTAAAATGAGCCTAAGACTAATTTAGGTGAACTTTGAATAACTAATTAAAAGATTACATTCATCTAACTTTAATAAAATATTTTTTATTAAAAAAAATGTTATCCTTGAGGCCTAACTAAATGCATGTGTGATTACCAAGTTTAAATAATTCAAAATTAGTAGTTTACGTGTAATTGATTTCATAAAGCAATTCATATAAACACATTAGGACAATCTTAATAAATCATGTTTCTACAAATGAGATGCATGATTAAATAAAACTATGTGCAGTTTCATTTATGGCATGTGATTTGACTAATGCATGGTCATGTTATTAGTTAAACTAATAAATATTTATTTAAATAAATAAATAAAATAAATGATGAACCGGGTGACTATTGGGTATTTCTAAAATTACAAAAAATAGAAATATTTACAAAGCGGGCTTCAAAAATACATTTTCCAAAATATGCTCCTTCACCATTAGAGACCCGTTTTCATAATCTTTAAGCTTTGAGTAAAACCCATTTAATTAAGGAAAATTTTTTTAATTAAATAATCACATTAATTATCTTTTAAAATTAATTGAATTTAATTAGACAAAAATAATTTAATGACTTATTAAACTTGGGTCGAAACCAATCAATTAATTAATTTTAATTTTCAAAAAATTATAGTTGATAATTAATTTTAAAAATTACATTAATTTTAAAAAATAATAATAAAAATTGGAATAGGATTTTTGCGAAGCACCAAGAGCTAGGACACACCATTCTACCAGGACATCTGTGTGTGGTACCTCGGTAGCCATGGGAATTCTTGCATGTGGTACCAGCAGGACAGTCCCGCCGCCGCTGCCACTGTCGTTGCCACTGTCTTGCAGTGGCAGCGGGACAATCCCGCCACCGCCGCCGTGCGATGGCAGCGAACAATCCCACCGTCGTTGCCGGTGGAGTTCCGTCATAGAACTCCTCCTCATTTTACAACATAATATTCAAAATAAAATTACAAAAATCTTATACTCCAAACGACTTACACAAGATCTAAAGAAAAATTTGAACAAAGAGATCTAAAGATTTAGAGAATGAGTTTTCTATCACTGGATGTATTCAACCCATGAGATCTAGACATTTAAAGAATGAGTTTTGAGATAGAACTCAAACAAAGAATTAGAGAATTCGCAGAGCTTCAATTATCGATTAATTGATTAGTTGCTTAAAAATGAGGTCAATAGAATATTCTCTATTTATATTCTAGGTCAAGTCTCTTTAAGTTTAGGTCTTAATAAAATAAGAAAACTATTTATAAATGAGCCAATGCAGTGTCGTGCACCACCACACTGTCGTGCGGCACTATAGTGTATCGTGTGCCAATCACTACTCCAACACAATGATTGATGTGTGACAGTCTAAAATGACACAGGGCAATTTTCCATTTTATTATTTCATTTAATCAGATAAATATATAAGCATTATTTGAAATAAATATAAATATCAGTTAATTCAAAAATTAACTTATCTGATAAAACCTATCAACTAATTTATTTGTTAATTCAAAATGAACTGATCAGTTAATTCTAAATTAACTAATCAGTTGATTTAAAATTAAATTTTTATCATATAATAATCTAATTTATTTAATTTTATAAATTAAATATATTATCTCAATATCGATTCATTCATAACTAGTCAATATAAATAATTAATTAATCAATAGTTTTGATAAAGACATTAATTAATTTAATTGATTGATTCTCAATTAGTTAATGATATATAATTATATACTTTCCTTAGAAACTTCATTTTGTAGACTAGTCATTTTCTTATGTCTTGAAACATTCACACCATGGACTTTTTAGTACAAATGTGATTTTGGACCATGAACAGATAATTCTAAGCTCTAATAAATCAGATTATTAATTAATTTTTTTAATTAAATAATCTTATTTATTAATTCTATTATTACTCTACTATAAATATAGAATTGCACTCTTACTAATTACAAAATATATTTTCTCATGTAGTTAATTGATATAATCACTTCAAGTAGTTTTGTCCTCTAATTATTGGTTCGTAAATTAGTGCTAGTCAAAATTACTGTTTTACCCTTCTAATTATCTCTTGATCATTAAGTATCATTAATTCACTTGTGAACGGTTAATTTATAACTGTATTATAAATTTAAGCTCAATAACCATTCAGTCCTAGAATTAACACTTAAAGGAACTAATATACAATCCAATAGGAAAGCTTGAATTTCAAAAATCTTGTAAGATCATGTTCACATCCATCCAATTCACTGAATCTCGAAAATAAAATTCATTAGCATGTTTTATAAACAAAACTTAACGAGGGAATCAATAGATCTATTAGACATGTATAGGAGTTTATGACTACTCATAATTTAGATTGATCGACATATAATCATCTTATTGATGTGTATTATTTTTTTATTGTAAACAATAAGTTAATAAAAATATTAATTCACATCGGACATGTCCTATATAATATAATTATATAAAGTACATTCACTAAGATGTCTACATCAACGATATAAATCTAGATCACACGCATTATAAATGCTTAACGACCTGTACCAGTAACCATTTATTAAAGATTTCATACTTTAATATGTTGTAGGCTATTTTATTCATTATATATTATCTTAATTTTTTTATACTAATATAAGATCATAGTATCATTAATGAATATGAAATTTTTAGATATTTATATTAATTATTCAATAATAATTCAGAGAATATAATTATAAGAAAAATATATTTTTATTAATTTAGAAATAAAATATATTTACACATGCTTATTTTGGAGTTTATGACTAAATAGAGTGCTATTCGTTAGAGGGTCAGATAGGGTACTTTCAAGATACATGGGATTTTTGTTCCATGGATGGCTCCAGTTTCGCATTGCCACTCCTAGAGAATGAGTTTCTATTGGCTGAACATGAACATCGAGCCTCTCAGTCTTCAGAAAGACTACTAAAAAAGTTTACTTATCGCAAATCTAAATAGGATAATGTAGTGGAAGTTGTTACTGAGTGGTTGCAACCCTGTATCACAAAACTACAATACGGTGTCCTTTCTTTTGATCTAGCGAATGCAATCAATATGAAAAGGTATAGTTCATGTTCTTTTTAGTGAAGGGATAATTACTTAAAAAGTGTGGACGATCGCCATTTAAGTGTCTGGATTTAGAAAAATATTAAAATGATTATGGAAGAAGTGCACAGGGGGGCCTGTGAAGAGCACTAAGGGGACATGCTTTTATGAAGAACAATTGAGGATAGGCTATTGCTGGCCGACTATGGTAGCAGATACATTGGTGTTCATAAGAAAGTGTTATGCTTGCTAAGTCTTGGGGAATGATGTACGTACACTGCCGGTGCCTTTGCATCCGGCGGAGATTCTTTGGCCTTTCCATACATGGGTTATGGACTTCATTTGGTCCTACCTGCGTCATGGGAAAACATATGGATCCTTGTTATCACATATTGTTACACTAAATGGGTCAAGGTCATACTGCTGAAAAAGGGTATTGAGGAGCAAGTATACAACTTCATCAAGCAAAGCATCATCTATCATTTCGGGATACCACCACTAAGCAAACTTGCCACATTTGAAGGCACGATACATATGACTACTAAAGTAAGATTCTAGCTGGCACCATCGAGGCATTGCATTTTTGACTTTCCACTTTGATGATATCTTGTAAGGGCACTCCTGAACCTTATAAGGGCAGTGGACCCAAGAACATTGTGCTTCTTTCTCTCTTTTGCTACTGAATTATTAGATAAAGAGTCGTGTTAGTTCTCCGCCTAGAAATTTTCTGGGCACTCTAGGACGTCCTTTAACCAATGTGGTCGCCTTAGGTACTGTGGATATGCGGCTTTCGCACCTTGGGGAGGGATATAGTGTATAGAATAGCCTTGGGGGGAGTCTGATTGGATTTCGCTACCATGCCAAATATCTCGCTGAATTCTTCATGCTTTCCCATCTGAATGGATGAACGTGAGATTGAGTTTGTATTGAATAAATTATTGACAAAATGCCTCTATTTATAGGCTCTCAATCGGTTACAAAATTTAGCTAAATCCCTTAAAGTCCGAGTAAGAATATTCCCTCTAGATTAAGCTTATCATATCAGGTTTAATTTATTTATTCTAGCAACTGATCGAGTCTAGTTAATCTTTATCAACAATTAATCAAACATGAATCGTCAGATGGGACACAAAGAGATCAACGGTTCAGGTGGGTTTTTCTCGCTCGGCCACGATGGTAATCCGTTCTCCTGCTTCTCATTGGTCATACTTGCTTACGTGGCTTCACAAATAATTTTCACATGTTCATTTGCCCATATTACATTTAATATCACATAGTGAAATTAATATGCAATACTAAAATTTTATGTCATTATTGCATATCATTACTCTCCGCCTTTTTGCGCATCATTTATGACTGTCTTTTTCATATTCTTTAGTCGCTTCATCTCCCCGTTCTCGGGACCATGCCAAACCTTTCAGTTCCCTTTTTCTTTATGTGTCATGCTCTTATTTGCACAAGTTATGGCGTGTCAGTCACGCTTTCAAATGCGCTTTTTTGAGTAACCTTTCATCTTCCTATTTAGAGAATATCTCGCATGCACCATTTCAGAGCAACCTTTCTTCTTCTTGTTTAGAGAACATTTTACTAGCACGTCAGGTGTCAACTCTTTACTCGTCAACAGTCACGTCTTTTCATTTTTTGTCTCTTTGTTCACATATTCCAAGTTGTCCATCAAAACGGTCACATTTCCATTAATTTCAGCTCTCGATTGCCCCGTTCCAACCAACTCATAAGTTCCTTTCCTCCTTCTTTCTTCTTCTTTCTTCTTCTTTTCTTTTCTTTGATTATAGATAAGTGGAATATTTATGTGCCCCTAGTAAGGAACCCAGAAGAGTTTAGACTGTTCATGGCTCGTTACCGAGAATCTTTCCCTCCAAATGTTATATGTGTGTTAGGAGAGAGTGAGTCTATAGGCATTCCATGTAATCCTCCTTACCAAATCACTCTTAGCCCCATTGCTATAGCTTTAGGTCTTAAACTTCAATTTTCACCTTTGCTTTCCCAATTCTTTTACACAGTAGGTTTATCTCCTTCTCAGTTCACTCCTAGCTCTTATAGGTTCATCCTCCTTGGTGTAAATGCTCTTAATAGGAAGTATGATTTTGGTTTTTGGCTAGATGAACTCTTACATTGCTACATAGTTAAATTCTGAGTTGATATTTATTATCTTCCCCCTCATCCATTTGAAAAGAGAGGGAGTTTAATAACCAAGATCCCAAAAAGAGATAAGGGTTGGGAGAGGGACACGCTTTTGATTGGTGGGAACTGAGGCGGTGATTGTCGTTGGACAATTCCCAAGAAATGGAAAATTTTTAGTAAGTCGTCAGAGCTTCGGTTCTTGCCTTTATTTTCATTTATTCATTTATTCTTTTCCTTTATTTTTTTACCTTCTTCTTTTGCAGCAAAGAAGAATATGAAACCTTATATGTCCAAAGAGTCCAAGGCAAAGCTTATGCTCTAGCCTTTCATCTCTGAGCAGAAGAAATGGATTAGAAAGTACTCCTCGACATCAACTCTTCTTCAGTTTCGGCTCTCGCTTCCACTTCGGGTCCGTCTTCATCTTCAACTCATATTGTTGTTCTAGTTCTAGCACCTTCTTCATCAATTTTGACCCCCTCTTTCCGTTCAGTTTCCAACCACTCTAGCTCCAATTCTTCGGATCATCAAGAATTGTTTGATCCATCTCCTCATCGGGCTTTCACTTCAACCTTTGTTGTGCCCGCTGCTAGTACAGTCATTCGTACTATGGGAAACGCCTCAGGGTCTGGAGGTACTTTGGTTCCCCCACATGCTCCGTGAAAGTTAAGGCATTTTTCTAACACTCTCATCCTGAAAACGGTCTACTTTTTCTAGCAGCTTCTCACATCATCCTTGGTGGAATTCAGTCTTGTTCTGATAACGACATCTTGAGGAGGCTTCCGATTAGCAATCTTATGAGCAGACTAAGCCATGACTTGATATAGGTAAGTTTTTTTTCTCCACTTCTTTCTAGAAGTTATATAATTTTCTTACTTAGCTTATTTTTCTATCTTTTTCGGGGTTCCATTCACTACAATGCTCTCCAAGACTTTCATACTCAGCATAATCAAGCCTTGATCCAACTCCAGAGAGAGATGTTTTTGGTTAACTCCCTAAATGTTCACTTTCAAGCTGAGAAAGAGCAGCTCATGGCCAGTGAGATTGAGCTTCAAAAATCTTTGGAGAAGATGGTCCATGATGTTGAGGTTGATGTTGCCGAGGAGGGGAAGTTGTTGGAAGACCTCGAAGCTGCAAAGAAGGCCTTGGCTGAATCTGAGATGGCTAGGGCTGAAGATGAAAAGGCCTAAGACGCGGCCATTGAATGGGAAGTGGCTTCAGATGCAGAGTATCGGGCTCTATTTGAGCAAGGGGAGCTTATGGTCAATAGCGCGGCTATAGGGATGCAATGGAAAACCGTCCTCCCAAACAGCCTATTGCTCTAAAAGTTGAAGGCTCCTACTCAACTCTCGCCGTTTGCTGCCATTCATGTTCCTGCTTCTGAGGAGGGTGCCCCCGAGGGGGATCCTGAAGTTGTTGTAGTTTAGGCTTTTTTCCTTTTGGTTTCCTTGTTATATTTTTCTCTTTTTCACTTGCATTGTAATTTTGCCTCATAATCAATGAAAAAGATGTCTTGTTTAGCAATCTTACTTGATTCCTTGTTAAGTTGTTTCCTCCACATTTTTGAACTTTTTCCCTTTTTTCATCTTTCCCCCTCATTTTTCCAAGTTTTGAATACTTTTCAGACTTCTTTCCTTTTCAGACTTCTTCCTTCTTTCCAGACTTCTTTCCTTTTCAGACTTCCTTATTTCTTTCCAGACTTCTTTCCTTTTCAGAATTCTTTCTTTTCAAAGTTCTTTCTTTTCAGAGTTCTTTCTTTTCAGAACTTCCTTTCTTTTCAGACTTCTTTCTCTCCAGACTCTTTCCTTTTTAGACTTCCTTCTTTTTAGAGTTCCTTCTCTCCACACTTCTTTCCTTTTTGGTTTCCTTTAGTTGGTAGTGCTGTAGACACCATTCATCATTGACTTAAGCTCACAGTGAGCTCAAGGGCATGTTTCCTTTATAAAGCAAAAGCTTTCACGGACATAATCTCTTGGTGAGCTCAGGGGCATGTTTCCATTTCCTTTAGAAAGCAAAAGCTTTCATGGAAATAAGCTCTTCGTGAGCTCAAGGGCCCGTTTCTATTCCCTTTAGAAAGTAAAAGATTTCATTGACAAAGCTCTTGGTGATTTTAGAGGCCCGTTTCTGTTCCCTTTAGAAAGTAAAAGATTTCATTGACATAAGCTCTTGGTGAGTTAACGGGCCCGTTTTCATTTCCTTTAGAAAGCAAAGGCCTTCATGGGTATAAATTCTTGGTGAGTTCAGGGGCCCATTTTTATTTTTATTTTAAAATAATGAACACCAGATTTTTACGTAGAAAACCGTTAACAGGAAAAAACAATGGGTATAAATATTTTCACTATTTAAAATTAATTACACATAATATTTTACATACATGTAAAGCATTTCAAGTTTTGGGCAAGTCACTTCCCTTATTTGTCATTAGGTAATAAGATCTATTTCCTTCAACTGCTAAGACTATGAATGGTCATTTCCAATTTGACCCCAATTTTTCTTCATTTGATTGAAAAATCTTTTCCATCACAAGATCTCCTCTTTGGAACTATCGTCCTCTAATTCTTTTCTGGAAAAAACCCTGCTGTTAAGAATGTGAATGCCATGAAAAAACCCTGCTGTTAAGCCATCCGGACCTGGGCCTTTTGAGGGATTTATCTCATACAGAGCATCTACATATTCATTTCTAGAAACAGGACTATCAAGCATAATGCAGTCTTCCTCAAATATACAAATAGGTAAAAGGCAAGTTACCTCATCTGTGTCAACGAGATTGAATGATTGTAACAGGTTGATAAAGAACTGGACAACAATTTTCTTTATGTCGATGTGGTTAGAGACCCATCTGCTCTGCCCGTCAAAAATCACATGAATGTGATTGTTGCGTCTGCGAGATTGCACCTTAGCATGATAAAATTTCATCTTCCTATCTCCCAAGGTGAGCCATTCGGCTCTGGCGTGGTCCTTCCAGTATTGCTCTTCCGCCATTGATGCATGTATACGTTGAAGCTCAAGGCTTTTGCAAGCACTAAAGTTGGATGAGCCCGACCTGTAGAGGGCTTCAAGCTCTTTAGAGAGAGCAGCCTCCAATTTTTTAGAGTTCACCCCCTCCTATTTCTTCCTCCATTGAAGGATGCCAGTTTTTACTAAGCTTATGTGATTAGTCTCACCTTAGTTGACTCGCCCCTCCCCAGCCTCCACGAGGAGGAAACTGCTTCTCTACACCCATCAAAGGAAGCCCATAGCGTGTCATACCTAAAGATGGGCTTTCAATTATTAAAGGTAAGCCCCAAGTTCCAAAGGAGAGCAACATGATCTTGGCCAGGAGACGGTATATGGGTCGGTTTAGCATCAGAATAGGTTCCACGCCAGGCTTGATTGGCTAGGCATCTATCAAGGTGCTCCATAATTAGCCGAGCAGAGTCCCACCTATTAGTCCAGCTAAAGATGGGGCCAACAAAGCCCAAATCAACAAGATTTGTTCCTCTAATGAAATCATTGAACTGGTCTATCATGGATCAGTCCGCCAAATTACCGCCCAAATTGTCTGAGCTCGAAGCAATGATATTAAAGTTCCCCATAAGCAAGCTAGGCTGGTTAGAGGCCAGAACTCTATCTCGAATGGATCCAAATTGTTTGGATCTTAAGTTGATTCAAGTACTAGCGTATATGTCAAAAACCTCCATGAAAAATTTCTGTTAGGCCCCACTTAGCACCATCTGGCCGTATTTAGCAATGATTATCGCATTATCATCATTCCAAAAAAACGATAGGCCCCACTTAGCACCATCGGGTCTACGGAAAGATGAAATTTCATCCCGATTTTGCAACGAATATTTTTCATGAACATATATCTATTCTTAGTTTTCACAAGCATAACTACATTTAGGGAGTGAAACTGAATAAATTTCTTTAGATTTTGAATTGTCAGGGGGTGTCTACACCCTGAAAATTCCAAATAATAGTTTAATTGATCACATTGGGCTGGTTACCTCCACCTTTATAGAAGAATTTTCCATTTTTCATTTTTAAGCATCATCCTGAACTTGAATTGAATCAGGTTTGAACTCCATAGGACTAGAAGAGGTTAGTCTTCTTGCGCCTGAAGTGGGCTTGCTCACTCCAGATTTTGAGGAGGAACTCTTATAAGGCCTTTTATGTGGTTTGTTGGAGAGTCTATGCAGGATGGGCCCCAGAGAGAAAGGGTCAGGAGTCTCATTGGGTGGAAACTCATTCCCCAGCCCGAGATTAGTTGAGCCATATGTTATTTGAACATACAAGCATTGGTCCCTCCCTCACACTAGATCCTTCCCCATCCCTCACAACTCTTTCTCATGATTACGCTGGGCTTCTCACCATCACCATGATACCTAAAACCTCTCCCCTAGTAGGGCTACTATCAATCTTAGCCGTAGGATTGGGTTTAGTAGTATGGGAAATTGCATCTTCCCTCAGTACCAGCCCGCGATTTGCGGGATATTTTCTAATTCTTCCTCCACCATGCATGGGCGGTTCCCGGCGGCAATATGCTCCCCTCCGGCCACCTGAACTTCATTTTTCCATTTTTCTGATAACGCTGGTCGCAACAAGGACAACTCCCCCTCTCTTTCATTATAACTCGAAGTTGAATGATCTCTGTTGATACCGAACTTTTTCAACCTTCCCGAAGATGATTGAGCCCTTAACCAATCCCCTTATTTTCGGTCCCTGCATCCACCATTTTTCATGTCCGAGAGCATCTCCCCACAATGGTTTTCCTCATGTCCCAATCCGCCACAATAAAAGCAAAACCTAGGGAGCCTTTCATACATAAAGCTAGACCAGACTTTGTGTAGAAATTATGAACCCTAGAAATGATGAACACTTTAGTGTTCTGATCTTTAAAGAAAGATGATGAACTTTTTGTTCTGATTTCTTATTAAGAATTCTGATTCTTTACCTTGAATAAGTGATGTATATATACATATAATTTCTAACGGTTGCCTATGATTTCTCCAACGGATGCCTACTGATCGTTTTTTCAGAAGTGGTCAGACACCCACTAGACTTGGTGAAAGTTGCTGTTCTGCTTTCCCTTTTTGCCTGTGATGAAGATTTTCCTTCTGAGATAATACTTTCTGTTTCTCTTTCTTCAACACTCCCCCTCAAGTTGGGTTCGTATAGGTTGATCGAGCCCACCTTGTTAAGTATTCTTTGGAGGCTATTTTTGTCGAGGGCTTTGGTGAAGATGTCAGCCAGCTGGTCTTCACTACGTACAAAAGGAATGATGATTTCTCCCGACTGTACCTTCTCTCTTATGAAGTGACAGTCCACTTCAATGTGTTTGGTTCTCTCGTGAAAAACGGGATTCATTGCAATATGACGTGCTGCTTGGTTGTCACAGTGCATCTCTATCATTTTTTTCCATCTCAACCTTCATGTCTTGAAGGAGATGTCTAATCCATGTGAGTTCACTAGCAGTGGAGGCCATGGCTCTGTATTCTAGCTCTGCACTTGACCTTGCTACAATTGTTTATTTCTTGCTCTTCCAGGTTACTAGATTTCCACCTACAAAGACACAGAAATCAGTTGTAGATTTTCTATCATAACTACCTGCCTAGTCTGCATCAGTGTATCCAACTACGGAGTTTTCCCCGGTTCTCTTCATCCATATCCCTTGACCGGGTGTTCCTTTAAGGTATCTGAGTATCCTCTATGCGGCTGCCTGGTGATTCGTGCAGGGTACGTGCATGAATTGACTGATAACGCTAACTGCAAAAGTGATATCTGGTCTTGCAACCGTTAGATAAATTAGTTTTCCTACTAGTCTTTGATATTGGCCTATATCAATTAATGGTTTTCTATCATTAAGTCATATTTTCATGTTGGTTTCCATTGGTGTGCTAGTAGGTTTTGCCTCTATCATGCCAGTTTCTTTTAACAAGTCTAAGATATATTTTTTTTGAGATAGAAACAGTACCTTTTTCAAGTGAGTTATTTCTATCCCTAGGAAGTATTTCAGTTTTCCTAGATCTTTAATATCAAACTCCCTTTTAGAAATTGTTGAACACTTCATATTTCATCGTGGTTATTTCCGATGATGATGATGTCATCTACATAGACTAAAACGATGGTGGTGGAGTTGTTCGTGTGTTTGACGAATATAGATGAGCCAGGAGAGCTTTTGACAAAGTTAATTTTTAAAAGAGACAAGCTTAATTTTTCATATCATGCCCTTGGTGACTGTTTCAGGCCGTATATAGCCTTCTTTAATCTACATACCAGAGATGGGTGCGTTGCTTTCTCGTGTCTTAGAAGTCGGGACATATATACTTCTTCTTTCAGATTTCCTTGGAGGAATGCATTTTTTACATCCATTTGATATAGTTCTCAGCTGAGGTTGGTGGCAACGGATAGTAACACTCGGATCGTGTTCATTTTTGCCACTGGAGCGAACGTCTCCTGGTAGTCCACTCCATATGTCTGAGTAAAGTCCTTGGCAACTAGTCAGGTTTTATATCTTTCAATGGTGCCGTTGCTATTGTATTTGGTCTGTAGACCCATTTACATCCTACAGGTTTCTTCCCGTTGGGTAGTGGGATTATGTCCCAAGTTTCATTCTTTTCCAAGGCTAGAAGTTCTTCATTCATCGCCTTTCTCCATTCAGGGTCGAGTTGGGCTTCTTGATAGGTCTTTGGCTCAACTGTTTCGTCAATTTTTTCTAAGTATGCCCTGTGGATGTTAGAGATTTTATCATAAGATAGGAAATTTTGGATAGGGTATAGAACCTGATCGAATACGTAGTCTTTTAATCTTGCTGGGGGTTGAGTTTGCCTTGTTGACCTTCTTACGATTACTGCTTCATCAGTGACAACTGCCTCATCAGTTGCTCCCCCTGAGGTAGTTTTCTCAGGCGTGGCTGATACGAAATCATGTTCCTGTCTTATGATATCAGAGGAAATAATACTGTTAGTAGCGGAACCGTTTGGTGGTGGTTATGGTTGTCGGGGTCCTTTGGGTAATAGGATTCTAGTTCTAAAAATTGCACATCTCGCGAGATGTAGAGTTTATGGTTTATTGGGTCGTAACACTTATACCACTTTTTCTCAGCAGAAAACCCCAAAAATAGGGTTTTGACTGAGGTTTTGTCCAATTTATCAAGTCTTCGAATGTGTACGAAGCATGTACATCCGAATACTCGTATATGATCTAGGTTAATTTTCCTACCCTTGAGAATTTCTAGAGGGCTTTTCATATGCAATTTTACACTGGGTAACCGATTGATGAGGTAGGTTGCTGTGAGTATAGCATCGGACCAGTATCTCTTGGGTACGTTGTTTTGGAGGAGGAGAGACCTAGTCATCTCAAGAAGGTGTCGGTTTTTGTGTTCTGAGACACCATTTTGTTGTAGAGTGTGGATGCAGGTGATTTGATGTCGTATACCCTTTTGTTTAAAAAAACTCAAAAAAGGTGTTGTTAGTATACTCGGTTCCATTGTCAGACCTAAAGATGTTTATGGTTGTTTCAAATTGAGTTTCAACTAAATTGTTGAACTCTCGAAAACGACTGAAAACTTAATTTTTTGATTTCAAAAGGTATAACCATGTGGTGCGGGAGAAATCATCAATAAATGTAACAAAATATTTGAATTTATTATATGAATCAACTGGGGCGGGTCCCCAAACATCAGAATGAATTAATTCAAAATATCATTTTGTCGTACTACTAGATAGTGGAAAGGGTAACCTGGATTGTTTTGAAAGTTTGCAGACTGAGCAACTGCTAGAGTCTGAATTAAAACCGAGTAATTTGTTTAGGATTTTGTCGGAGGGATGACCGAATCTCCAGTGTAATATTTTGTCTTTTTGTACTGTACTGGAGGTGGAAAGGCATGTTTTGTCTGTATCTTCTAAGTAGTACAGACCGTTTCTAAATTTCCCTTCACCAATCTTCTTCCCGGTGACTCGATCCTAAAAAATTACTTTATCAGACAAAAAAGTAACATTGCAGTTTAAATCTTTGGTTATTTTACTGATGGATAGGAGATTAGAGTTAAAATTGGGTAGGCAAAGTACGTTGTTAATGGTTTTTGTGAACAGTGTGGTAGACCCTATGCCAAAAATTGGAACTTTATTTCTATTGGCTACCGTCACGTGTTGTGGTCTTTCTAATTTAGTGAGACTGTGTAGGTTTTTTGTGTTATGAGTCATGTGGTCTGAGGCACCAGAGTCTATTATCCAGTGTTCTAAGTTACGACAAAAATTTACAGACTTAGAAAAATAATTGACAGTATCGCAGATAGATGAACCTGAGGTATCGCGCAAAAATTCTCTGAATTGTTTGAGCAGTGTAGCCATTTATGCGCCGTTGTCTGTGTGCAGATATGCTCTAACAGATCTGGATCTGTCCATTTCCTCCATTCGATCGGGTCAGTACCCATTACCCGAACCGGGTCCCTCGGTATAAAAGGGAAATGTTTCCCACGCGGAGCCCCTCGCTTGTCATTCCCGTGCCCCTTCTGGAATTTTTTCTGGTTCTGCCGGAGATGAGGGTGCAGGTTCCAGCACCGTTCGTGGGTGTTCCCCTCCTTTCGGCAGTGGCTGCACCTCACCGGCTCGCCTTCCTTTCCCCTTCCCTATGGTTAGGGTTTCGGAGGGAGCCGTGGGTCTCCATGGCTAGTGCCTCCGCCTTGTCGTCTCTGGTACTCATCATTTTTTGCCTGGTTTCTTCTCTTTGAACCATGGCTGAGACCGTGGAAAATGTTGGCTTCTACGTCGACATCAAGATCTGAGCCCGAAACGCCTCGTAACTTGAGTCGAGAGCCGTCAAGAAATGAAACACCATATCTTGTTCAGCCCGTTCTTGGAGTTCCTTCAGGTCAGTGGTCATCGGTCTTAGGGTTTCGAATTCTTTGAACTTAGATTTTAAAAATCCGGTCAACTCCGGTACTGATCTGTCCCCTTGTTTTGCTTGGGAGATCTCTCGTTTAAGTTCAAAGACTTGCGCGAAATTGTTTTGTTCACAATAATTGCTCCAGATTTTTTCCCAGATTTCCTGTCTTGTTTCACAAAAACAAAAGATTTCACTGAGTTTTGGGTCTATGGAATTAGTTATCCAGGTCATTACCTAGCTGTCCATGATGTCCCATTCCTCTGGGTTTCGGTCTGGCCTTGGCTTACTGCCGTCCATGAAACCCAGTCTGCCTCTTCCTTTCAGGCTCACCCGAGCCCTCTTGGCCCACGGTATGTAGTTGTGGCCAGTGAGCAGGATGGAGGTCAGTCTGGGATTGGTGTCGTGGTGGTGATGCTGGCCAGAGGTTGATGGTTCTGCCATACTGTTTTATGTGTTGGTTCTCAGAATCGTTGCTCTGATACCATGTAGAAATTATGAACCCTAGAAATGATGAACACTTTAGTGTTCTGATCTTTAAAGAAAGATGATGAACTTCTTGTTCTGATTTCTTATTAAGAATTCTGATTTTTTACAATGAGTAAATGATGTATATATACATATAATATCTAACGGTTGCCTATGATTTCTCCAACGGATACCTACTGATCATTTTTTCAGAAGTGGTTAGACACCCACTAGGTTTAGTGAAAGTTGCTGTTCTGCTTTCCCTTTTTGCCTATGATGAAGATTTTCCTTCTGAGGCAATACTTTCTGTTTCTCTTTCTTCAACACTTTGCAACCCGAATTGTTTAGAATCACTCCTCTAAGCCAGAGGTTTTGAAAGTTCCATCTCTACTTTGATGTGAATGAATCTTTTTTGTTCCATGCCATCCTTCAAGTATCCTTCTTCAATCTCCATGACTTTGCCAATTCGCTGCCCTATTAGAGTGCCCACTCCCTTCCCCCTACATTCAAGTGGGAGTCCATGAACTTGGAAACAAGCAGTGGGAGAACACTGACGTTTTAGGGTTCAAGCCACGTTCCCATTGTCAGAGAACGAAGAGGTAGTCATCGAACAACCAAGGGCCATTTTTTAGGACGAAGCTCATGCTGAAAAAAGATTTGAAACATATTGTATTCAACTTCTATGAACTTGATATCTTCTTCAAGTCCCCACGTTGGGATAAGATTATCTCTTAAGCCATCCCTATTGAACTTCTTGATAGATAGAAGTTTCCCCAGAAGGTTTAGTCTGCTAGTAGCAATCTCAACCGAGCTGAACTTGTCTTCTACCTCAACCTCCAAAACATCGTCATCCGAAAGGTAGAACTTCTCCAGTATTTCTTCAAGGCTATCATCCATGATGCGCAAATGAGGTGAAGGACAGGGGGAAGAAAACAAAAAGAACGAATTGCAAGCAGGCAACTAAACTCGTGATGAGGAAAAGCAAAAAGAGTAGATGAATCAAGAGAAAAGAGAATAAGTAGATAGGAGAGCGGAAGAGAAAAGCAAGAGGCGAGAAGAGAGAGAGAGCACAACAACCCGCAGCAAAAGAGGACAACTAAAAGTTCAAAGGTGGATTTCAGCGAGGTCTCATTCTGCAGTTATGAAATTCTATTATATTTATTAAAATATTTTAATTTTAATTAATCATAAATAGTTTATTCTTATATTATATATAATATATTTTTATAAACGGTCTATATATATAATAATACTTGGTATATAAATTCTATGGAGTTTAACTTATGGGAATAAGATATTTAATCAAGAGTCATTTATGATTTCTAAATACTTAATTTCACAGTCTAGTGAAACTTGGCGTTTTGCTAAGAGAATATTATAGTATATTAACTTTATTATATAGAGTGACTTATCTTGGTCACTAGATAAAGTACTTAGTTAATGTATAAGTATATTTAGAATACAGTAAATGGAGTAATGAGTTTGATTTCCAGATCGAATGAAAATCGTGATTCATTGCTATTATTTTATGAGTGCTCTCAATCTTGAGAGAGTTATGAGCTCATATTTAATAACTTAGTTGTTTTGTTCAATTAATAATGAGACTCTATAAGTCAACATATTTTGTAGGTTGGATGACTTAGTTATTAGATAGTCACTCCATCGATTCTCAATAGTAGAATTCATAAACACTTTTAATTAAGTGACATAGTACCTCTTAGGTAATTCATTTATGTGGTCACAGTAAACCAAGTGCTTAGTATCTCTCATGCAGTACTAGAAATTTGATAACTTTACTTGAGACATCAAATATGAAAATTCTCATAGTTGACCATTAGAATGAATTTGAAACTTAAGGATACCAAGATGTATATAAATATTAGGTCAATAGTAATTAACATAATTATACACGGTACTATATTATGGAGGGGTATTACATAATGCTTAATATGTCAAGGATAGTTACGTCGAGTAATATGAAATATACTTGGAGTTCAATTATAATTTTATAGTAGAGTTAATCATAATTAATAATTAATAAATTTGATTATTGGTTTAATCGATAGAGTTTATTAATTATGTAGTCAAATGTATTTTTATCCTTATAGTCCCCTTTTTAGCCTCAGGTTTTGGTTACGTTGTGAGGGGACTTGTTTAATGATTCAACGTTGATACTTACAATCAACCAAGTGGTCAAACTAGCTCAGTCTTTATTTATTCTAAAAAACCAAAGATTAATTAAAATTAATTAATTTAATTTTAATTAATTTAATTTATTTATAAAAAAGACAAACGGTTGGGAATTTTCCCCCAACCATTGATGTGTCAAGGGATGTGTCTTCACATGGGTTACAAATTGTAACGCATCTGAAGAGATGTAATCTAATTTTAAATAAAGCAATTTTTAAGAAAAGTATTCTGAACAGATTTTCTTCTTGAAGAAAATCTGTTGTGGTCGAACAAAGTTTAGAGAGAAAAAGACATGAGATAGTTTATGATCTGATTTTATTTGAATGTCCACCCGCTCGTGAATTTGATTCATGATCCGATAAATAGTAAGGAAGGTTATGAGATTTTGATTTTTTATCGTCACGCTTCAAAATGTATTTTTTTCTAATCATTTGATAATAGGTTGCTTCTCAAATATTTTAAGGTCCTGTATTTTCCGTTGCGCCGATTCCTTCAATTAGTATCAAAAGCAAAGGTTTTGAATTATTCGAGAAATGCTTTACAAAATTTTGTTGATGGTTTTGATTGATTTTGATAATTCTTTGCATAACCATTTTGATTTTACGTGTATTTTTCTGTTGGTTATGTAATTAGATGGACAATCTATGAAGAGATTGTTTTTTCCTTTAGGATTCATATTTGAATTTCATAGATTCTTATAAACTTTCTTCAAGAAAGTTAAGATTGTTAGGATGTAATTATGCCTATCGGATGGAGAACAAAATTATGCCAAAAGAGTATCGAAAGACGGTTGAAAACTCACGTCCGCGTAGAAGTGGCTGCAAGGTGATAGTTCGGTATTCGGATCATAACTTTCAGCTCATTTATTGGATTGAGACGATTCAAAATTCTCTGGAAATATAACTCCAAAACACAAAATTTGGTGTTTCACGAAGGAGACTAGATTCGGATTTTCTGCCTGTCAAATTTGAGGCTAAATTTGACATGTCGGGAAGTGACAAGTATTTTTCTATTTTTTTCTGGTTTGATTCATTAGAACAAGATCAATTTCGTGAGGCAGTGGGTGACGGTCGACAGTGGCCAGCCGGTGCAACCCATGGTGACCGTTCTCGTGCCAAGGACTGATCTCAGTCTATCTTAAATATCAGTTCTAGACATTAAATTAAGATAGAGTAGGGTTATGCAAGATTAGAGTATTTTTTAGATATTTATCTTTTAAACCCTATTATTTTGTTTATTATATTTTATACCTAACATGCTTAGATAATTTTATTTTATGCATATCACATTTAGATACCATGTGGCTTTAGGTTTAAGGATAAGCGTTTGTGATTGCATAATGAAAATAAAATTAAGCATAATCGATTAGGGTATAAAATGGGTAATCCTAGAAGCGTGTTATTAGTTTTTTATTTAAATATAATTTTTAATTTTAATAATCTCGCTAGATATTTAATTTACCACTAATTAAATTATGAGATTATTATAATTTAGATAAATTATATTAACTTAAATATAATATTAATTGAGCATGCTTGTTTAATCGAAGTAGGTTGTTAAAGATTAGGTTGGCTAATTACCTAATGCCACTTAGTAACTAACGATAATAAAAACTCACGTAATTTAGAAAATCAAGTGGGAGCAAGATTGTTAAACGAAACTCACAATCTCCATTATTGGATCATGGTAAGGTGCTAGGATTCTTCGTCTTCAATCTTGAAAGCTCTCTAAAGGAGGGTATCTGAAATATAAGATATTACAAGTATGATCTTCGTAATATCACATTGATAAGTGAATAACTGAAAATGATTTGCCTAAGCAGGAGTTATCCACATGCCACAAGTCTGAGTGTAAAATAACGGTATACACTTGACTCGTTTTTGTAGTATCCCACTTAAGTGGTTCTTATTACTTATTTTGAGAGACCAAAGTTGAATGTTAGTTAACTACTAGATATTAATACAAGATTAGTAGGATTACTATGCATTAATCGTGTGTATGAGAGTCTGGATACTGTTGCGTACATTGCATGCTATTTTTTTTAGTTTTTTATTTTCATGATATGATGTATGCTTTAATTAGAATGTGTTTATAATGAACGAGAATTTTATTATTTTTCAGTAATTGAAATGTCATCTAGGAGTCCATTAGCATCTTTATCGAAAATATTATCGACATTCATGGATATTAACTAGGACTTTAATCTGACCGTAAAAAGAAGTAAATACACTCCTAATTAACGTTACTCTAGACCTTTCTTAGAGTTTAAATTTTACTTTGGAAAATAAAGTTAATATTGGCTATGTAAATAGTTTGAACTTTAGCTCCATGTACCATGGTGCCCTTATATGACAAATATGTTGAAATTACAGAAAATTCATTCTCCATGGAAGCTTATATAATTATTAATCTCCAGGAAGATGTCTGAAGGGTAATGTTGAATAATAAGGTAGCAATGGAAACTCTGGTTAATGACCATATCGTTATGGTTGGTGTTTTTAAAAATGAGATAGTGATTCATATAGCCGAAAATCGATGGGGAAACCAAAGTCGATTTAGTCTTGGATACCTAAGCGAATTCCTTAGATCGGTTCATGATTATTAAACTACAACACACGCATAAATGTTTAATCAGGGTGAACTGAATTGGAAACTCCAGATAGCTAAGGGAATCTTGAAGACATAGTTTGTGTTAAATGTCACCCAGCCAACTTCTTCTTTTGAGCTTAAGTTTAGCCTAGATAAGATGAAGAAGATAAAGATCTCTAAACAAAGTTGACTTAGAGTGAGAAAGAGATAGCAAGCTCTAATGGGAAGTGCTTCTATTGTGGGAAGGCTGGATAGAAGAAAACCAGCTAAAAGGTTTTCTTAATTATATAAAGAGCTGAAATATGTATCTCATTAAGAAGCGATTAGTGATTGATTCTACAATGTCCTAGTGTGTAGACTCTAAAGTCATTAATCACATTCACAATTCTTTGTGAAGGTTCTAGGAAACCAGAAAACTAAATGAGAGGGATTGCATATTGTTCTTTGCATAGAGGCATATGCACTGTTTTGGATATTACATTTATTTCTAAATTATTTGTTGCATGATATAGAGTAAAATAACAATATACATAGTACATTATATAAGAGAAATGTTTGTGTACTAACTATATGTCTATAACTTATGTCATGGTCATATTATCTAAGTATGATTCGAAGACAAGTAAGAGATAGTTATCATGGCTTTAAATTTTAAACTCTTACAAGTGAGTGAATTCATTACTGATAAGTATATGACCAAGAGTCTTTTCTGAGACAGAATGACATAGAGGTCTATGAAGAAAGTGTTGGAGTATATTACTTAAGTGGCAAGTGAAAGTTTAAGTGAGGGGTGGCTATGGGTATAATATCAATGTGATTGATCGAAACTCTAGATATGACTATGTTTGTCTAAATAATTTAGAGAGCAAATCGAGAAGGCATTAGAGAGATAAACTATGTCTCTTCAAGTTGATCGAATAAGTAAATACCTCTTAATGACATTCACAAACTATAAGGTAAATATCCAGATTGTATCCCAGTTGATTACATATGGGTCACCTAGAGAATTGTGTAACAGTAAGAAGAAATATTTTCTTTTAACATAATGAGATATATGTGTATTTATTTCACTGGCCTATTTTCTTTTAGAATTAACTTTATAGATTACGTATTTTGAATCTAACATCATATTTGATCGTACTTGAATTATGGAATGTTCGTAAACCCAGTTTACATAACCTTCATATATGTGGATGTCCAGTGCACGTGCTAAAAGAGAATGTTGCCAAGCTAGATGGTAGATCAAAATGAAATCTAACTATAGGGTATATAAAAGGGAATGTCCGTTATTTGTTTTTATGGTACCAAGAATAAGAAGTGTTTGCAAATATAAACATTGTATTCTTGGAAGATAACTATATTTAAAAAGGAATATCTAGATGCAACACAAACTTAGAATAATTTTTTGATAATGCATGTGTCACGTAATCCAGTAGGTAATAGATAAGTCCAAAAGTTAGTGAGAATCCAGTTAGTCAAGAAAATAAGAATGAAGTACTTCCTAGCATTATACAACCTTGTTGTAGTGGGAGTGTTTCTCATTCAAATGAGACATAATTGTTTCTTGGAAGGTCTGGCATGGTAATCTTGGTGGAACATTAGCTAGATCTAAATCATTATGTCATAATGGGAGGGGATCATGACAAACTAAGAGATTCTTGTCCAAGTGAGAGACTTCCAAGTCCATCTCATAGGAATATTACTCAGATCCTAGTAACTGCATGGAGGTTGAAATTGATGCAATGTAAATCATTAGCTTCGAGCAATGAAATATGAAAATGATTCCATTAACTCTAATGGAGAGCATGAAAGCTTGTAGAAGAACCAGAGTATTGGGTGTCGAAGATCTACAAGCAGATGTGACATAAATGCAAGGTCAATATCTTCAAGGCTAGACTTAGTGATAAATGGAAAACTTAGAGAGAGGATATTAAGTATAGCAGATCATTTTCACTAATATCATGCTTGTGTCTATAAAGATATTGTATCCTTTTCAGCTCATCTCATTAACGAGTTTTGACAAATGGATATCAAGAACGCTATCTTGTATGGTGATCTTGAAGTGATATCTTTATATCAAAATTGTCGCTGAAGATCAGGAATAATGATATACATGATGCATTAGTCCAACAGTGGACTTAAGCATGCATTAAGGACTAAGAACATTATGTTGATCATGTAATTAAAGATTTGATTTTGATCAAGGTCATAATGATCCACATCAATACAAAAGAAAGGAATGAACCATAATGATTTTCTTGGTGTTTTATGTAGATGACATTTTATCATCAAGATCGATGTTGAATGAAATATCATGGATAAAATCATGTTGGTCTAAATGTATGATATCAAATACTTTAAAAAGTATGTCTTCATTCTAAAAATTAAGTTCTTTCGAGACTTAAATATAGAATGATGTTCTTATCCTGAACTGCGTAGATAATAATATGTTATATATGTGTCCAATGCAGGATACAAAGAATGGGTTTGTTACCCTTTTAGGGAACCTATGTATTTTGTCAGTATCTTATGAAATAGGATGAAATAAATAACATGGAGACAGTTCCCTTGCTTTCGGTAGTGAGAAGTATGTTATAATTGTACAGCGGATGTATATTTCACATAGGTTTAGTCAGCAGATATCAGTTAAATCCTAGAGGATTTCATTAGATAGTTTTGAAGCATATACTCAAGTATCTTAGGAGAATGATGAATTATATACTTGTCTATCATGGTGAGAATCTCATACCAGTTGGGTATATGGATTCAAATTTTCCAATTTAATTACTTTAGCAGTAGAACCTAGTAGACCAATTTACGAAGACTTTAGCCACAATGTCTTTGGCTCACATGCCAAGAATATGAGGGTTAAACTGATTGTAGACGTGTTTTAGGGCAAGTGGAAGATTGTTAGGTTGTTCCCTAAAAGCATTGAAATTCTATTATATTTATTGAGACATTTAATTTTGATTAATGATAAACTTGGTTTTTCGGTCCTACGGAGTTTTGCTCATGGGAACAATGTATTTGACGAAGAACCCTTTATAACTTGTAAATACTTAATTTCATAGTCTAGTCAAGCTGGGGGCATTGCTAAGAGAATATTATAGTACATTAGCTTTATTATGTAGAGTGGCTTACCTTACTCACTAGGTAGAGTATCTAGTTAATGTACTAGTGCATTTAGAATGCATTAAAATTACTAATGAGCATGATTTTCATTAAATTACTATCAAATAAAAATAATGACTCATTGCTATTATTTTATGAGTGCTCTCAATCTTGAGAGAGTTATAAACTCATATTTAATAACTTAATTGTTTTGATCTATTAAGAATGAGACTTTATGAGTCAACATATTCCGTATGTTAGATGACTTAGTTATTAGATAGTGACCATAGATTCTCAGTAGTAGAATTCATAGACATTTTTAATTAAGTGAAATGATACCTCTTAGGTAATTTATTTATGTGGTCACAGTAAACTAAGCGTTTAGTATCTCTCATGAAGTACTAGAGATTTGATAATTTTACTTGAGCCATCAAGTATGAAAATTATCATAGTTGACCAGTAAAATGAATTTGGAACCTAATGATACTAAGATGTGTATAAATATTAGGTCGTCAATAATAATTAACCTAATTATACGCGGTACTATATTATGAATGGACATTATATATTGCTTAATAGGTCAATGATAGTTACGTCGAGTAATATAAAATATACTTGGAGTTAAATTATGATTTTATAGTGAAGTTGATCCTAATTAATAATTAATAAATTTGATTATGGGTTTAATCGATAGAATTTATTAATTATGTAGTCTAATGTATTTTTATCCTTATGGCCATCCTCTTACTAACCTCGGGTTGAGGTTACGTTGTGACGGAACTTGTTTAATGAACAAACTAGCTCAATCTTTATCTATTCTAAAAGGGCCAAAGATTAATTAAAATTAATTAATTTAATTCTAATTAATTGAAAATCAAAATACTCATCAAGCATTAACTCTCCCTGAAATGAGGTGATCCAACCATACCTTCTAGTACGGCTAATATTTATAAAAAAAGACACAAACGGTTGATAATTTTTCCCCAACCGTTGATGTGTCAAGGGATGTCTTCACGTGGGTTACAAATTATAACCAATGTAATCTAATTTTAAGTGAAGCAATTTTTAAGAAAAGTATTCTGGACAGATTTTCTTCTTGAAAAAAATCTGTTGTGCCCGAACAAAGATTTAGAGAGAAAAAGACATGAGATAGTTTGTGATTTGATTTTATTTAAGTATTTATCCGTTCGTGATTTTGATTGACGATCTGAAAAATAATAAAAAAAAATTATGAGATTTTGATTTTTTATCGTCACATTTCAAGAGATATTTTTTTAATTCTTTAATAATATGTTATTTTGTTTAATATTTAAAAATATTATATTTTTCACTGCATCCATTCGTTCCGTCTCTCTATTGGTCAACTTATAAATAGTAGTGAACAATATTCGCTGATATTCATTAACTAATTCCGTTGTCCATCTAACCCGCACGATAAACATATACAAAATGATGTCAGTTTCTTATTGGAAGGACGAGAAGACCAAGGATTCTCCCATAATTTCCATGCTGTGGATAATACATATTAAAAAATGGTGTTGATTGATAAAATGATTTGCAAGTTTATAAATCAAATGGAAGATTGTAAATTTAACTTAGAAAATTGATACTTCATGAACCAAATTGTTAAATTCTTAACCAAATTAACAAGAACCAAGTTTGGGAGTCCGAGATATATTTTGACCAAGAAAAGCATATTGTTCACTACTTTTGACCAAGAAAAGCATTCATTTTTTTACTCTAGGTCCACTTCGGAAAATTCAAATATATTTTTGAATCCTAGTATTTTCTTAGTAATAAGTTATTTATAGGCCGAAAAAATAGTAGTATATTAATGTCCCTTTTTTATATACATAAAAATCCATAGATTGATGACTCTATGTCAAGTTTTCATGTGACAATAGCTTCAAGTTTTTCAACTGGAAAAATAGCCATTTTTTATAAATAAAAAGATTAATCACATTCATCTTCTTCCTCTTCAAGAGTTGTAGACAATCTGTTTACATAAAAACTTTTTTACATACGGAAAATAGCTTGTTTTTTTGTGTAAACAAACGGTTTATATCGAGTAAAAGGTATGTTACTTAGTAAAAATTATTTTTATATAATGAAACAATGTGTTTATTCAACAAACAACTTGTTTTAACATAGTAAACAAACGGTTTACAAAGAGCGAAATTTTCTGAGAACCACCACCCACGAAATGGCTGATGCTAACAAGAAAATCTACAGCAAGATGAAAATTCATTAAAAAGTCTAATAGTACGCTCAAAAATCAACTTAGATGACCCGTGTGAGACAAAATATCCGAACTCCAACTCTGACTTAGGGCGGTTCAAGTTTCTGAGACGTAACTCAAAAAAAGAAAGTTGCATGATAACGGTACCGAGGTGGGCAGTTGCAACGTGGTCGCTAGCACGGTGAAGTTTAATTCGGTGAGAGAGTTTGAGAAGGAGGGTGAATGGGGATGAAGATGATAAGTTTAAAAAAATTAGTATTAGTTTGTTTTAAATGTATTATTTTTATCATAAAGTGTCGTTTTAGCTCAATATATAATAGGTGGGCCACATTTTAGTCAAGTTTTTTTTTTCACGATCATTATTGCAACAGACCTATAAACTTTAGAGTCAAATTTGCAGTTAAGCTCATGTTTGTTGTCCATTCGAATAATAAGAAACCAAAGGCTTCTCCCTTTTTCTCGTAGAAGTAGATAACAGAAAACAGTGTTAATTGACAAAATGATTTGTAAGTTTTCAAATCAAATTGTAGATTGAAATTTAATTGATAAAATGGAAATTCCAAGAACCAAAATAACAAAAACCAAATTAGCAGTAAGAACCAAGTATAGGAGTCCAAAATGCATGTAGACGAAAGGAAAGCCTCGTACCATTTGTATTGGACTTTAGGTCCAATTCAAAACATACAAAAGTATTTGGGTTAACGTCATAGTACTCCTCCACTTTTGTCCAAAACCAATTTAACCTTTGTTTGGGGTGATTTTGAACCGAATCATGTACATGAACGTAGAGTCGTCTAGTCATCAGAAAAGTATTGGGAACGTGAAGATCTAGCGTGGAGGAAAATATGAGCGATCATCAGCGGCCTAAACGGTGACAACCACCTAAACGCACATACTTGGGGTTGCCAAGTAGGTACTAGTCATTGTGCTAACTATGATGATTTTCCACATCAAGGGGAGAGAGAGAGAGAGAGAGAGAGAGAGAGAGAGTATGCTATATGATAAATGTATGCTCACATGTGAATATCCCAGCCTCCTCAATAGGGGTGCCATGCCTCTTTATATAGAGAGTGAGGGCTAAACTCTACTTTATGATGGTCAATGAGTGATTTCTAAGTGTATGTAGAGGTCAACGTAGAACGCTACCAAGTGTCTCTAGGTTCATTCTCAATGAGAGGACAGCGCGTCTAAAGCCTATTGAGGAGCTCATGGCAATGACTCGACACGACGAACGCCATCCTAGTTCTACCAAGCCATATGCCTCTAATTCATTTCCAAGGCGGTAAGGGTCTATCCAAGTATTACTACTTGACTTGACGGTTACGGGTAAATAATCACGGGAGTCCAACTGAGGCGGGTGGACCTAGAGGGTGTGTCAGGGATGAAAACTCATGTATAAACATTAGCCCCACGTGCAAGTTCAAATGCATAGCAGTTAATCTTGTCCATGGTCTCTGTGTGTGCTGTGATCTTAGTTGACGAGCCACAAAATCGTAAAATGTTCAAATATGGTGGTAGATGCTTCTTTACTAGATCAGTCATATAGGGTGATATTTGTTGATGTAGCCCCCAGTTGGATGTGATGACATACCAATTACTTTCATTTAGCCTCCAATAAGAAATGCAAGAAGTAGTTGGCTACAATGGGCCCCTTTCAATAAAGGGTCTGATCATGGCGTCATTTACTGGATATGCATGCTAGGAGCATATGCCATAATGTTTAATGGGAAACATGAACTTTTAAATATGACGTAAGTGCAAGTAGGTGTATACGACAGTAGATGTAAATAGTGCATTTTCACAACATTTTTGTATATCCATGTGGTATGATGATTGATAGAATCAAGTGCATACATATATCATAGCCAATTTGTTAGAATGTGAATGACAATGTTTGATAATGTCTTTATAACCTTTACTAGTAGAGATAAAATTGCACCCAGTGATGCCATATGGAAAGTTTATAAATAAGTAAACATAGATGCATTTTCAATGATAAACATTATTGTATGGGCGAGACTTCCCAAGGAAGCAAAATATTATTAATTACCTAAAGTGTCATCCTCAGATGATTCAACCTTTGAATGTGCATATACGTAGAAACTTGCATGATACTATCTAAGAAGGTGCATATATACATGAAACTACCTAAGAAGGCACATATATGTGTGAACACCTAAATCACCCATCATGGGCACGCTTAAAGGATCATAGATCCATTTTTATGTGTTGGCCTAAAGACGAAACGTCTACCAACTTGTTTAAGAGTTTCAGTGAATTCTCTCCTTTTAACAAATCATATTTCAACGGTCAAGTTCCTCTTTTAAAAGAGAATTCATGACAGTGGATAAGTTTTGCACTTACATTATCAATCTTAAATCACCCTTGGTGGTAATTTTTTCGTTACATCGGGTGCGCTTAGCGGTAAACCGTCAACCCGACTATTAAGGTGATTTTTTTCATCACTGAGGGAGTAATTGATCTGAAATACTCTACTTGAGGCACTAGACATGGTTATTTTCTGTTACCACGAATGTGCTAAACCAACATAAAATTGAATCCATCAACCTGCCAGTTATGGTGATCTTGTCATCACCGAGGCAACGATTGACCTTGAATACTCTACTTGAGGCACCATACAAGGTTATGTACTGTTACCATGGGTGTGCAAAACCATTATAAAATCCTTTCCTCTAATTCTTATTGTGGACGCGCTTAGAGGCGACTGAAAGCCCTTTTTCATAATGATCTCTAAGGAACCATATGGCATTGAAGCCCATATAACACAAATTCTTTTCAAGAACCCAGCAAGTTCTCAATGAGAATATTGAGATATAAGAGTAAGGTGAAGTCTTGGATGATAAATGCTTGACTGTTTAATATTCCACTTGTTTTTTTTGCTCTGAAGGCTTATCAATATTTAGTATCATGAAGGTGTCATCATGATATCGCCGTTTTGAAGTATGAAATCAACTATGCATATAGGGGTCCATATAGATAAGCATGTTGGGAAGCACTGAGACAACTGCCATAATAGTTGGTCATGAGCATATGGGATAAGGTTTCCCTCAAGTTTTCACGTTCTCACGCATGTTTCAGGTATATCAAGTGTTTTGTCGTAATGAATCTCCTCATGCATTATAATAATTTCAGAGCTGCTAGTGACGATCTAGTCTTCCACTACATTTTCTTTACACAGTAATCTCTTTATACTCAAGCAAGCCCCCCTCAATATTACATCTGGGAAAATTCACCTCAACATCACATACGAGTGAATCTACCTTGGTATCAAATCTAGGCAAATTCGCCTTGGCATCACATCTAGGCAAATCCATATCAGCATCACATGTAGGTAAATCAGCCTTAGTATCATGTCCCCATAGAAAGGTTGTCAACTATTCGTATACTTTTGGCAATGTGGGATTATCAGCTCATAACAAAATTGACACAATAGATCTCATAGAGAAATAAGAGTATATCATTCGTTTAGGAATATACATCCAACGATTGTAGAGACTTGTAAAGCTTACATGATTGGCACATCATCAAGACAGAAAAAATAATGTGGGAGCAGAGTCACTATTTTATTACCATGGATTGTGTACGGGCGAAAAATCCTAACAACTGGACCACTTTTGAGTTCAATCATTCAAAGCGCTCCCATCTAGAGATTAAGTAATGAAGGAGGAATGACTTAGATTCAACTAGCAAAGCCGGTGAGACTCGCGATATATATAGACAATCTCTACACTTCATGGAATATTTACACCTTAAAGCGCTTTCCCTACCCCTTCTTTTTTTAGCATATTAGTTCAAGATTTTATTATACAACACACCTATTTCACAGTTCTTTTGTAATTTATTTCCATTATAAAAATCCTTAAATTAATCTTGGATAACATATTTTTCACCAGTTTGAACCTGAATTATTCATTCACTTTTGATATTTATTAAAAGGCATTTACGTATACTAAATATTATATTTGTTTTGTACCATCACGGAGTCACCTCAACGTTTAAAAAATCAAATGCCATTTTGCTAGAAGAATTTATTTTTTACACTCTGATGAATATACATTTTCAAGAGTCTTTAATGATGTACATGAGCTATAGAGTTGAGACTATAAGAAAATTAATTATAGAGAATGAGTTTACTTTATTTTCAGATGCAATGCACATTTTTTAAGGACTAGGATATATGCAATAATAAAAACACAAGCCCTCCAAACTATAAGATTATCAATTGGAAGGCCTAATCGAGCCAATCTATGGGTAGCTTCACTCCTGATTGTTGAACTTGCTTACACAGAGAGAGATGCAGTAGTCAAATATACTCTTTACACTCTGCTAAAATATATCTTAGCTACAAACTACTCCTAAATTGGACTGCAAGACTTGAATAAGTTTAAGAGAATCAGAGACGGTAAGGTTCAGGTCTAACACCAGCAATAGTCTTTCAAAGCTAAAAGGGAACCCTCAAATGCTTTGCGAAAGCAACCACACTGCCAAAATGATACTTGATAATCCCCTCTACTTCCAAGTCCACCCATACGTGTCACTTTGTCCATTTTCAGTTTAAAACATCCTTCAAGAAGGTTAATAGAAACTGGACCCACATGCAACGCATGTTTTCTATATCTAGTATATATAAGTGGGGATTAAAAAGAAAAGGATTAGTGTGACCAAATAGTCCTCAATTTAAAATCTATAAGGCACAATTAACCATTCATTTTATTTAATTATTTAATGAAATTCAATGAAATATTTGAATTTTTTTACATTGACATTTTAACGACCTAAGATAAATTCATAGTTTTACAGTTCTCTCTAATACTTAACCAAAAAATGAATCCAACTTAAAAATTTTAAATCATGAATACAAACTTATTATTATTTCTGAACTATTCATTGATCCAAGAAAAATTGAGATATTATGTTTAGAAAAAATTCAGATAGTTCAAAGTGTGTGAACCATTTTTATTTGCTCCTTTTATTCCTTGCTATTTTTGTCAATGATATATGAGTTCTATATCAATTATCATTTCACTTCTTCTTGCAAAGAGATGAGGTGAGGTATTCTAAATGCTACAAATTTCTAATTGATTTTAAACAAGCTATATGTGAACTCTAAACAACCTAGAGGGTGAATATGTGTTGGTGGTTATGCCATCAAAGTATGTGTATTGACATTTTGATATGAAATTTAAAGAGAATTACATTTTTCTTATAATTGCTCTTTTAAATTATTGTAGGAATAATTTATATAAATATATGAAAATTTCATATTCATTAATGAGACTATGATCTTATATTAGTACGAAAGGACTAAAATCATAGATAATGAATAAAATTATCAGCAACATATTAAAGTATGAAATCTTTAATGAATGGTTGCTAGTATGGTTCACTAAGCATTATGAATACGTGTGATCTAGATCCGGATCATTGATGTGAATAGACATCTTAGTGAATGAACTTTATATAGTAAGACTATATATGACAGGACCGATATGAATTAATATCTTTATTAACGTGTCGTTTATCATAAAGATTTAATGCGCATCAATTCGATGATCACATGTAGATCAGTCTGAATCCTGAGTAGTCATGAACTCCTATGCATGTCTATTGGATCTTTTGATTCACTCGCTAAGGTCTATTTGTTAATCAGGCTAGTGACTTTTATTTTAGAGATTCAGTGATGTGGATGACTGGGGACATGATCTTACAAGATTTAGAATCTAAGCTTTCCTAACAGATCGTATATTGGTTCCCTTAAGTGTTAATTCTGGAACTGAATGGTTATTAAGCTCAAATTTATAATAAAATTATAAATTAGTCATTCACTAGTGGATTAATGGTACTTATGGANGGGAGAGAGAGAGAGTATGCTATATGATAAATGTATGCTCACATGTGAATATCCCAGCCTCCTCAATAAGGGTGCCATGCCTCTTTATATAGAGAGTGAGGGCTAAACTCTACTTTATGATGGTCAATGAGTGATTTCTAAGTGTATGTAGAGGTCAACGTAGAACGCTACCAAGTGTCTCTAGGTTCATTCTCAATGAGAGGACAGCGCGTCTAAAGCCTATTGAGGAGCTCATGGCAATGACTCGACACGACGAACGCCATCCTAGTTCTACCAAGCCATATGCCTCTAATTCATTTCCAAGGCGGTAAGGGTCTATCCAAGTATTACCACTTGACTTGACGGTTACGGGTAAATAATCACGGGAGTCCAACTGAGGCGGGTGGACCTAGAAGGTGTGTTAGGGGTGAAAATTCATGTATAAACATTAGCCCCACGTGCAAGTTCAAATGCATAGCAGTTAATCTTGTACATAATCTCTGTGTGTGCTGTGATCTTAGTTGACGAGCCACAAAATCGTAAAATGTTCAAATATGGTGGTAGATGCTTCTTTACTAGATCAGTCATATAGGGTGATATTTGTTGATGTAGCCCCCAGTTGGATGTGATGACATACCAATTACTTTCATTTAGCCTCCAATAAGAAATGCAAGAAGTAGTTGGCTACAATGGGCCCCTTTCAATAAAGGGTCTGATCATGGCGTCATTTACTGGATATGCATGCTAGGAGCATATGCCATAATGTTTAATGGGAAACATGAACTTTTAAATATGACGTAAGTGCAAGTAGGTGTATACGACAGTAGATGTAAATAGTGCATTTTCACAACATTTTTGTATATCCATGTGGTATGATGATTGATAGAATCAAGTGCATACATATATCATAGCCAATTTGTTAGAATGTGAATGACAATGTTTGATAATGTCTTTATAACCTTTACTAGTAGAGATAAAATTGCACCCAGTGATGCCATATGGAAAGTTTATAAATAAGTAAACATAGATGCATTTTCAATGATAAACATTATTGTATGGGCGAGACTTCCCAAGGAAGCAAAATATTATTAATTACCTAAAGTGTCATCCTCAGATGATTCAACCTTTGAATGTGCATATACGTAGAAACTTGCATGATACTATCTAAGAAGGTGCATAAATACATGAAACTACCTAAGAAGGCACATATATGTGTGAACACCTAAATCATCCATCATGGGCACGCTTAAAGGATCATAGATCCATTTTTATGTGTTGGCCTAAAGTCGAAACGTCTACCAACTTGTTTAAGAGTTTCAGTGAATTCTCTCATTTTAACAAATCATATTTCAACAGTCAAGTTCCTATTTTAAAAGAGAATTCATGACAGTGGATAAGTTTTGCACTTACATGATCAATCTTAAATCACCCTTGGTGGTAATTTTTTCGTTACATCGGGTGCGCTTAGCGGTAAACCGTCAACCCGACTATTAAGGTGATTTTTTTCATCACTGAGGGAGTAATTGATCTGAAATACTCTACTTGAGGCACTAGACATGGTTATTTTCTGTTACCACGAATGTGCTAAACCAACATAAAATTGAATCCATCAACCTGCCAGTTAAGGTGATCTTGTCATCACCGAGGCAACGATTGACCTTGAATACTCTACTTGAGGCACCATACAAGGTTATGTACTGTTACCATGGGTGTGCAAAACCATCATAAAATCCTTTCCTCTAATTCTTATTGTGGACGCGCTTAAAGGCGACTGAAAGCCCTTTTTCATAATGATCTCTAAGGAACCATATGGCATTGAAGCCCATATAACACAAATTCTTTTCAAGAACCCAGCAAGTTCTCAGTGAGAATATTGAGATATAAGAGTAAGGTGAAGTCTTAGATGATAAATGCTTGACTGTTTAATATTCCACTTGTTTATTTCGCTCTGAAGGCTTATGAATGTTTAGTATCATGAAGGTGTCATCATGATATCGCCGTTTTGAAGTATGAAATCAACTATGCATATGGGGGTCCATATAGATAAGCATGTTGGGAAGCACTGAGACAACTGCCATAATAGTTGGTCATGAGCATATGGGACAAGGTTTCCCTCAAGTTTTCACGTTCTCACGCATGTTTCAGGTATATCAAGTGTTTTGTCATAATGAATCTCCTCACGCATTATAATAATTTCAGAGCTGCTAGTGACGATCTAGTCTTCCACTACATTTTCTTTACACAGTAATCTCTTTATACTCAAGCAAGCCCCCCTCAATATTACATCTGGGCAAATTCACCTCAACATCACATACGAGTGAATCTGCCTTGGTATCAAATCTAGGCAAATTCGCCTTGGCATCACATCTAGGCAAATCCATATCAGCATCACATGTAGGTAAATCAGCCTTAGTATCATGTCCCCATAGAAAGGTTGTCAACTATTCTTTTGGCAATGTGGGATTATCAGCTCATAACAAAATTGACACAATTGATCTCATAGAGAAATAAGAGTATATCATTCGTTTAGGAATATCCATCCAACGATTGTAGAGACTTGTAAAGCTTACATGATTGGCACATCATCAAGACGGAAAAAATAATGTGGGAGCAGAGTCACTATTATTTTTATTACCATGGATTGTGTATGGGCGAAAAATCCTAACAACTGGACCACTTTTGAGTTCAATCATTCAAAGCGCTCCCATCTACAGATTAAGTAATGAAGGAGGAATGACTTAGATTCAACTAGTAAAGCCGGTGAGACTCGCGATATATATAGACAATCTCTACACTTCATGGAATATTTACACCTTAAAGCGCTTTCCCTACCCCTTCTTTTTTTAGCATATTAGTTCAAGATTTTATTATACAACACACCTATTTCACAGTTCTTTTGTAATTTATTTCCATTATAAAAATCCTTAAATTAATCTTGGATAACATATTTTTCACCAGTTTGAACCTGAATTATTCATTCACTTTTGATATTTATTAAAAGGCATTTACGTATACTAAATATTATATTTGTTTTGTACCATCACGGAGTCACCTCAACGTTTAAAAAATCAAATGCCATTTTGCTAGAAGAATTTATTTTTTACACTCTGATGAATATACATTTTCAAGAGTCTTTAATGATGTACATGAGCTATAGAGTTGAGACTATAAGAAAATTAATTATAGAGAATGAGTTTACTTTATTTTCAGATGCAATGCACATTTTTTAAGGACTAGGATATATGCAATAATAAAAACACAAGCCCTCCAAACTATAAGATTATCAATTGGAAGGCCTAATCGAGCCAATCTATGGGTAGCTTCACTCCTGATTGTTGAACTTGCTTACACAGAGAGAGATGCAGTAGTCAAATATACTCTTTACACTCTGCTAAAATATATCTTAGCTACAAACTACTCCTAAATTGGACTGCAAGACTTGAATAAGTTTAAGAGAATCAGAGACGGTAAGGTTCAGGTCTAACACCAGCAATAGTCTTTCAAAGCTAAAAGGGAACCCTCAAATGCTTTGCGAAAGCAACCACACTGCCAAAATGATACTTGATAATCCCCTCTACTTCCAAGTCCACCCATACGTGTCACTTTGTCCATTTTCAGTTTAAAACATCCTTCAAGAAGGTTAATAGAAACTGGACCCACATGCAACGCATGTTTTCTATATCTAGTATATATAAGTGGGGATTAAAAAGAAAAGGATTAGTGTGACCAAATAGTCCTCAATTTAAAATCTATAAGGCACAATTAACCATTCATTTTATTTAATTATTTAATGAAATTCAATGAAATATTTGAATTTTTTTACATTGACATTTTAACGACCTAAGATAAATTCATAGTTTTACAGTTCTCTCTAATACTTAACCAAAAAATGAATCCAACTTAAAAATTTTAAATCATGAATACAAACTTATTATTATTTCTGAACTATTCATTGATCCAAGAAAAATTGAGATATTATGTTTAGAAAAAATTCAGATAGTTCAAAGTGTGTGAACCATTTTTATTTGCTCCTTTTATTCCTTGCTATTTTTGTCAATGATATATGAGTTCTATATCAATTATCATTTCACTTCTTCTTGCAAAGAGATGAGGTGAGGTATTCTAAATGCTACAAATTTCTAATTGATTTTAAACAAGCTATATGTGAACTCTAAACAACCTAGAGGGTGAATATGTGTTGGTGGTTATGCCATCAAAGTATGTGTATTGACATTTTGATATGAAATTTAAAGAGAATTACATTTTTCTTATAATTGCTCTTTTAAATTATTGTAGGAATAATTTATATAAATATATGAAAATTTCATATTCATTAATGAGACTATGATCTTATATTAGTACGAAAGGACTAAAATCATAGATAATGAATAAAATTATCAGCAACATATTAAAGTATGAAATCTTTAATGAATGGTTGCTAGTATGGTTCACTAAGCATTATGAATACGTGTGATCTAGATCCGGATCATTGATGTGAATAGACATCTTAGTGAATGAACTTTATATAGTAAGACTATATATGACAGGACCGATATGAATTAATATCTTTATTAACGTGTCGTTTATCATAAAGATTTAATGCGCATCAATTCGATGATCACATGTAGATCAGTCTGAATCCTGAGTAGTCATGAACTCCTATGCATGTCTATTGGATCTTTTGATTCACTCGCTAAGGTCTATTTGTTAATCAGGCTAGTGACTTTTATTTTAGAGATTCAGTGATGTGGATGACTGGGGACATGATCTTACAAGATTTAGAATCTAAGCTTTCCTAACAGATCGTATATTGGTTCCCTTAAGTGTTAATTCTGGAACTGAATGGTTATTAAGCTCAAATTTATAATAAAATTATAAATTAGTCATTCACTAGTGGATTAATGGTACTTATGGATCAAGAGGTAATTAGAAGGATAAACGGTAATTTTAACCAGTTCTAATTTACCAACCAATAATTGGAGGACAGAAACTACATGAAATGATATGTTAGTGGACTACGTGAGAATACTTTATAAATACATTTTATAATCTCTAATAGTGTAATTTCATATTTATAATAGAGTACTAATAGAATTAATAAATAAGATTATTTAATTAAAGAGTTTAATTAATAATGTGGTTTATTAAAGCTTAAGATTATAGGTCTATGATCCCCAAGTCACCTCTACGCTGTCTAGGATTTGAATATATTAGGACGTGAGAAAATGACTAACTTGTAAAAAAAAATTATTCTGGGGTAAATATATAATTATGAGATAATTATGTGTAATTAATTAATTAAAAATTAATTAATTAAATTATTTATATATTTAAATATAATTTTCAGAAATTATTTATATAAATAATTATCGATAAGCGAGACAAAATATTTAATTTGTGAAATTAGATAATTAAATTATTATTAGATAATAATTTAAAATCTGTTATTTGTGAAATAACAGATAAATTAGTTGATATGGATAATCAGATATATTAATTTTGAATTAACTGATACCTAGATAATTATCTTATTAAAATAAAGATTTAATTCACAGTAATTGCTAGGTGTCAATCGCTGACAGGGTATCAAAAATTAACATGAACTATTGTGGTGTCACATGACACTACAATAGGGAGTGGGCAACATTGTAGTGCCACTGGCACTACAATGGTGCTGTGAGGCACTGTGCTGGCCCAGCACACTGCAGTTGTGCACAATTGCAGTGGATCTCATTGCAATTGGTAATTTTACAATTAAATATTATTTCAGTTTGTCCCTATAAATTTGATACATCATTATCTAGAATATATACAGATATTTTTCTAACGGCCTTGGTTATTGAACGAAGAAGAGATAATCAGTTGATCAGATCATCAGTTCGTCAATCAAACGTCGAATTGAGAACACGATTGGTATCAGAGAGAATTTCTTCTAAGATTAAACGTTAATCAAATCTATAAAATAATAATCATCACGTTCTTTTAGAAAATCGTCTAACTAAAGTAATTCTCAGTAAATCTCTAGATCTCATGTGTTGAGAACATCTAGAGACAGAAAAAGTGTATTGTAATATTCTACATGCCCACACACGTCCTAGTGCATTTAGGATTGACTTGGAAGATCTTTGTATGGATCTCGCAGTTTACTGATCGATAGAAAGATTTCATGAGAACGGAGGATCTATCACATTTTGCAAGGACACTTGATATAGACTACAAGAGGTATTTGATTCCTAATCTTGTACATATATATATATATATATTGGATCCTGACTAATTAAAAAAGAGTTTTCAATAAAAGTTTTTATTTAGTTATCGTGACGTTGCACAAGTTTTATTTTATTAAAGGATTCAATTTTTATTAAAAGTTTAATTTTTTAAAAGGACACGCACCTCCACGCTTCCGCCGCGATGACCAGCAAATGGTATCAAAGCGGTCTTAATATATGTATATGTTAAATGTTATGTGGATTTTCTCACATTATTCATATATATATGAGATATGTATGATGATGGATGGTTATATTTTTTAAAGTATAAAAAATAATGGATCGCTGGTTGTATGGTGATTATTGGGCTAGGTTTTGTTTTAATTTTTTTCCAGATCTCGTGCAAGGCGAATTGAGGCGTAGGAATTTTTGTAATTTTATTTTGAATATTATTATAATTATTCTGAACGCGAGAAGACGAAGAACGCACGAGACGAATGGAAAAAATTTACTATTCACGCAAAAACATTGTTCATCAACGAAAACACTGTTCATCCATGAAAACATTATTCACGGAATAAATTTACTATTCTGGCGAAGGTGAACACTGTCGGCGGTACTATGGTGAACAGTGGTTGTCCGGCGCGGCAGGCGGCTGCCGACGGTGAGACGGACAGTGGTGGTGATGGGCGGCGATCGGAGAATCCTATCGTCGGTGACAACTGTTGTCACATTTTAGGAAATTTTTCAACAAACCATGCAACCAAAACTATCACCTAAGTGATTCATTAAAACCTAAACTCTTTTAATTATCCATTTAAATTTTGAAAGTAATGTAATTTTAAAATTAATTATTAATTTTTTATTTTCTGAGAATTAAAAATTAATGGGTTGATTGAGTTTGCCCCTAGTTTGATCAATTTAAATAAAGTGTTTATTTGACAGTCAAATTCAACTATATTAAAAAATATAATTATAGAAATTGTTTTGATTAAGAAAAATAGTTTTTCTAATTAAAAAATGTTTTGTTCAAAGTTTGAAGATTATGAAGATGGACATGAGGAGGAGAATGCAATATTTGGGAAATATGTATTAAGTTCGCTTTGTAATTTTATTTCTTTATTTCAAGGGTTGTAATTTAAAAATATCTAATAGTCATTCGGTCTATTATTATTTTATTTTATTGTTAAATAATTATTTAATTCTTATGTTTGATAACATGTCCATGCATCAGTCGATCACATGCCTTACATGAAAATTTCACATTGTTTTATTTAATCATGCATCTCATTTGTAGAAAGATGATTTATTAGGATTGTCCTAATATTTTTATATGTATTACTTTATGAAATCAATTGCATGTAAGCTGCTAGGTTTTAACTAGTTAAAACTTGGTAGTCACACCACACTAAAGACTATAATAACCTTTAGGTTAACCGACTTTAGTAAAAGAGTTATATTAAAGTTTAATGAATATAATTAATTAGTTAATCTAAGTTCACCTAATTATGACTTAGGCGTTTCAGAAAGTTAAATGAACCCAGACCAATGAGATTAGATTAACTGATAATTAAATATTCATAGGGTATTATTTTAACTAGTAATTAATTTGGAATTAATTGATTAGTTCAAATAGAAACACATTATCTTAAAATAGTGAGTGAATAGTGAGTGAAGAAGGTTGACATGTCAATGTAACATGTAGTCTCCATCATTAGTACAACAACGTGAGCTGCAGTGAGGGCCTCGAGATGACTTCGTTTTCATCCCCTTAAGGAAGGTTTCGATTTGTATCAATATCAAGGTTGAACTTCTTAAGAAGATAGGAGGAAGTGATGCAGTTAAGTTTTGACCAACCCTAAGGCGGCATATTCTAAATGAAGTAATGAAATATAAAATGATGGGTTAAAAATCACAAAGTCACAACTAAGCTTTCATGTGGATAGTTATGACTTGACCGAACAAGCAATACCTTATTGTTAAAAGAAAAAATATGAGATATTTTAAATTTTAATTAATAAGGATGAGAATGTCTCATAGACAATCTGAGGTTAATCTGACCGACCCTAAGGCAGCACATTAATCATTGGGTTGTTTTATCCTGATTAGTAAATGCTAAATTTATATGTTGCATTCATGCATCACGTTTACTTTTCAAATTCTAGATATTTATCAATTATAATGAATCGTGTATGTTTTAAATTTCAATTATCGATATTATGTCTATCATGGGTAACCATGTTACTGTTTTACTCACTCTTGAAAAATTGAATGGTGATAATTTCGTACGTTAGAAATTAAATATGAACTTAATGTTGTATGTTTTAAATTTCAGTTATCGATATTATGTCTATCATGGGCAACCTTGTTACTGCTTTACTCGTTCTTGAAAAATTGAATGGTGATAATTTCGTACGTTGGAAATTAAATATTAACTTAATGCTACTTTGTGAGAACCATAAGTTCATTCTTACTGAGGAATGTCCTAAGGAGCCTAATGTTAACGCCCCTAAGAATGTTAAGGAGAAATATGATGCTTGGATCATATCAAACAACAAGGCAAAGTGCTACATGCTTGTGAGCATGAATTATGTTATGAGAACCAAGCATGAAAGCATGGAGACTACCAATGTGATTATGAAATCTTTACAGGCAATGTTTGTGCAGTCCGATCAAAGTCGTCATAAGGACACTAGGAGCTATATGACAACCAAGATGAGGAAGGGTACTTCTGTTCGAAAACATGTTTTGAACATGATTGACATAATGCACGAGGTAGAAGTACATAGGGCGACCATTGATGAGCGGACTCAAGTTAGCATCATACTAGAGTCGCTCACACCATCTTTTTCTACGTTCACGACCAATTATGTTATGAATAAGTTACCATTCAACATGACCCAATTGTTCACTGAACTGCATACTTTTGAGTCATTCAACCTTAGAATGATAAAAGAGGGCGAGACAAATGTTGTCGAGCAAAAGCCTTCTTCCAATATTGTTAAGAACAAGAAAATGAAGAAAAACAATGATAAGGACAAGAGTAAGAACAAAAGAGTAAAGAAAGTCAAGACATCGCCGAAAGCTAAGAAGAAAAAGAAATACAGGAAGCCCAAAGGAAAGTGTTTCCACTATAGGGTTGAAGGTCATTGGAGGAGAAATTGTAACAAGTATCTCTCTGAACTGAAAAAGAAAGGTAAATATGATTTACTTGTACTTGAAGCTTATTTAGTGGAATATGATTTGTCATCCTGGATACTTGATTCAAGAGTCACTAACCATGTATGTTCTTCTTTTCAAATGCTTGATTTGTCAAGGGAGTTGGCTGATGTCAAGGTCATTTTGAGTTGGCAATGGTGCGCTCGCGTCAGCCAAAGTATTAGGGACAGTTTATTACTTTTTGAATATAATTACTTAGTTTTGAACAATGTTTATAATATTCCTGATTTTTTTAGGAATTTGATTTCTTTTTCATTTTTGCAAGAATAGTTATTCTAAGTTTCTTTTATTAATAAAGAGTTTATTATTTCTAAGAATGGATTCGATATTTGTCATGCTAAAATTATAAACGGACTGTATATGTTTAAACTGACTGAACACGCGTTAAATAATTCTGAATTATTTAAAATAGCAAAACCTAAAAATAACAAACAACAAAGAGTTAGTCATGATGATAACATATATCTATGGCATCTTAGGATGGGATATATTAATCTAGATAGGTTAAACAGGTTAACAAAGTATGATGTTTTCAGAAGTTAAAAATTGAAACTCTTCTTGTTTATGAATCCTGTCTAGAGGGTAAAATGACCGTGAGACATTTCACAGGAAGGGCCAAAGAGCCAAGGAACCACTAGAGTTAGTACATAGTGATGTCTGTGTACTGATCAAAGTACAAGCTATAGGTGGGTATGAGTATTTTGTCATTTTCATTGACGACAACTCAAGATCTGGTTATAGCTACCTAATGCATCTAAAGTCTGAAACTTTTAGAAAGTTTAAGGACTTCAAGACTGAAGCCGAAAAGCAATTAGGTAAATCATTGAAAACCTTTTGATCTGATCGAGGTGGTGAATACTTGGATTTATAATTCAATGATTATTTTGGAACACCACAGCAAAATGGTGTTGCAGAGAGGAGAAACCGAACCTTATTGGATATGGTTAGGTCGATGTTAAGCTACTCATCATCGTCACTTAAATTTTAGGGATATACACTACACACGGCAACTTCAATTTTGAATGTAATGCCCTCTAAATCTGTAAGCAAGATACTTTTAGAGTTATGGAATGACTCCAAACCTATTTTACGTCATTTCCGTATATGGGGGTGTCCAGCTCACGTTCTTAGACCCAAGCCCGGAAAGTTAGACTTAAGGTCTGTGGTATGCATATTCGTTGGTTATTCCCTAGAGACTAGAGGTGGGTCCATTTATAGTCACAATGTTCAAAAGGTGTTTGTGTCGACAAATATAATATTTCTTAAACATGACTATATCAAAAAACTACAAACCTCGAGCCAAAGTATGTCTCGAGGAATTAGCGACATATGAGATCATACCACCTTCAATTTCTACCGATAAACGGCAAACCTTAGAAATCACAGTTCCGACAAAGGAAACTACGGTGCAACGTCGTAGTGGGAGGGTAGTGTGACAACTAGTTCGCTACGAACTAGAGGCACGTGTCCTAGTTCCAGACACAAATAAGGACAATCTAGTGTCTTATGAAGAAGCAATGGATGATCCTAAAAAGTGGAAATGGCAAGATGACACGAACAAGAAAATGGAATCTATGTATTCCAATTCCGTTTAGGAACTTATAGATCCACCTGAAGATATCAGGACCATTGGATGTAAATGAATCTTCAAGAAGAAAAAAAGTGCAGATGGGAAAGTAGAGACTTTCAAGACACAGTTAGTAGCCAAGGGCTATACACAAAGGGAGGGAGTCGATTATGAAGAGACATTCTCCCATATGGCCATGCTAAAATCCATGCCCATCCATTTGTCTGTAGCCGCTAGTTTTGACTTTGAGGTATGGAAAATGGACGTGAAGACAGCTTTTCTGAAGGGCTCTCTCGTAGAAAGTATTTATATGATGCAACTAGAATGGTTCGTACAAAAAGAGCAAGATCAGAAAGTATGCAAGTTGTTTAAATCCAACTATGGACTAAAGCAAGTATCTAGATCTTGGAATCTTATCTTTGATGAGATTATTAAGTCTTATGGCTTCGAGCAAAATGTTGACGAAACTTGTGTTTATAAATATAACAAAGATAAGATAGTGATTTTCTTAGTTCTTTATGTTGATGATATTCTACTCATTGGGAATGATGTAGAAACTTTATCAAAAGTAAAAAAGTGGTTAATTGAGAAATTTAAATGAAACATTTGGGAGAAACGAGTTATGTTCTAGACATCCAAATCCTAAAGGATAAAAAGAACAAGTTCTTAGGACTTTCTCAGGCATCTTATATTGATAAGGTGCGGAGAGATTATCTATGGAGAATTCCAAGAAAAGGTCAACAAGTGACCAGACATGGAATTGTCCTCTCCAAGGAATAATGTCCTAAGACACCTTAGGAGGAAGAGGATATGAGAAAGGTTCCCTATACTTCAGCAGTTGGAAGTCTCATGTATGCCATGTTGTGTATGAGACCGGATATCTGTTATGCAGTGGGAATTATCAGTGGTTATCAATCGAATCCAGGTTTAGAATACTTAAATCTGTTATTTATGAAATAACAGATATATTAGTTGATAATCATATATGTTAATTTTGAATTAACTGATATCTAAATAATTATCTAATTAAAATAAATATTTAATTCATAGTAATTGCCACCTGTCAATCACTGATTGGATATCAGAAGTGAGTCTGAAACACTGTAGTGCCACATGACACTACAATGGTACCGTGAGGCACTATAGTGTCATGTGACACTGCAGTTGTGCACAATTACAGTAAGTCCCATTATAATTGATAATTTTATAATTAAATATTATTTTAGTTTATTCATCAAAATCCGATGGCTATTATCTAGAATAGATACAGATATTATTCTAATGGCCTTAGTTGTTGAATGAAGAGGATATAATCAGTTGACCAGATTATCACTTCGTCAACGAAAAATTGAATTGAGAACACGGTTGATGTCAGAGAGATTTTTTCTATGATTAAACGTTAATCAAATCTCTAAAAGAATAATCATCACGTTATTTTAGAGATCCGTCTCACTAAAATCATTCTCAATAAATCTCTAGATCTCATGTATTGAGAACATCTAGAGATAGAAAAAGTGTCTTGTAATATTCTACGTGCCCACACACGTCCTACTACGTTGAGGATTGACTTGAAAGATCTTGGTATGCATCTCAGAGTCTACTGACCGTTGAAATGATTTTGTAGGAACGAATGATTGATCGATTTTTGCAATGACACTTGATATAGACTACAAGAAGTATTTGATTCCTAACCTTGTATGTTGTAGATTTAACTTATAAATATATATTGGATCCTGACTGATTGAAAAAGTGTTTTCAATAACAGCTTTTATTTGATTATCGTGACGTTCCGTAAGTTTTATTTTATTAAAATATTCAATTTTTATTAAAAGTTTAATTTTTTAAAAAGTCACGCACCTTGACGCTTTCGCCGCGCACGTGCCGCGACGACTAGCAATATGTTGATTTTTAAAAATCTAATCTTTGATGAAATGAATTTAGCACGGTGAAATAACTAATTAAATTAGATTAACCATTCATCATATCATCAACAATATAAAGATATAGAGATAGGGAGATAGAGATAGACACAATGGACTTCCTGGCTCTCCAATAGAATGTTTAAGCGATCCATTCTGAAACAACCAACCGAAAAAAAAAATAGTAGGACCTCGCCTAGCAAATAATCCACTAAAAAAATTAAATGAATACAAAGATCGGACTTACAAACTGACTCGAGTGCATCTGATCATTTTCCGCACCTCATGTCTCCTAGTACCACGTCTTGACTTCTCAGGGACATACACCCACTAATCTTGAATCATCTTCAAGTCACATGCAACCACCATGCTCGTCAATCTCGATCTCTACGTCGAGGCACAAGCGATCTCCATCTTGTCTTCCTCGACTCCACCCTAAAAAATAAGAATTGTCACCTTCTCGTAAATCTTAGACTCGCTTCAAGGCACAAAGACTCATACAGATATGAACAAACAGTTCTTTATGTATTTTCTTGAAAAACCTCACAAAAATCATTCAATGTAAAATTGCTTTTTCTTTACAAAAAAACAATTAATGCTAAGAAACCTTAAGAACAAATATAAAATAGAATTAAAACTAAAATTCTAAATTAAAAGAATTATCATCAAGCTTGAAAGACTTTTATAAAAAAAAAGAAATTTAGAATAAAAAATAGGGTGAAATAGAAAACTGCGCAGAACACTATTTTTCTCTTTATACTTTCTTCCCTAAGAGACTAATATGCATATATAAGCTACAGAAGGATTTTTGAGAAATCTAGGTTAAAAGATTTCCATAGAAATAGGAAAATATCATGAAAAATTTTCTTTTAAATTTTGAAATGAGGAAACCAGGTATTTAAGAAATTGTAAAGATAAATTATCTAACTTTCATACCTAATCTATTATAGGGATAACAACAAAAATTTGGATTTGAAAATATCTTTAGAATTATTAAAATTAGAAGAATATTTAAACAGATTTTTTAAGCGTCGATTACTAGGAAGTTAGATCGACTAATGGTTGTAGAATGCACACCTGTTTTGACAATGGGTTCATCGATTGATCGCTATATTGGGCGGTCGACCGCTTAAAGTGAGAATGCAATATTTTAAAACATAAAAGAATACCCTTTGTATTTTAACCCCCAAATATACAAAAACAAATCTTTTATTAAAGAGTGTCTTAATGCGTTAATTAAGTGCCTTGAATCTTCAATTCAAACTTCATGTAGCCGGTCGATCAATATGACAGTGACGCTAATCTTTGCAAAGTTTTATTTACGGAAATTACCAATTACAAAAATAAGAAATATACAAATTGTACCCCCAACCGATTAGCATTTCCATGACAAAACTAATACGCTCATATTCTATTGAGTCAAAATGCAACTTAAACAACCAATACACTTTACTCAAAGAGAAATTGGCACCATGCATCCTGTAGCAACAGAAACTTTTGAAGATCAAGTGTAAGTAGGTATGGGAAAACATATAAAAGCAAATAAGCAAATAGCTTCATAACTCTCCCCCTTATGTCAAGGAATAACAAAGGTAAAGCACCCAAAGATCGATCTGATTTCATGCAAAGATAATCATGAAGTACGAACAATCAAGTTAATCAAGAAAATGAACTTGAAAATTACATATTCCAATTAATAATTAAGCTTTTCAAAAGAGCTAATTATAGAAAAACGTATATGTAGGAATCAAAAGGAGTTGGCCATGAAAGATCGATTTGACCACAAAAGAAATAATTCAAAGCAACACTCAACTTTGACTACAAAAGCTAAGGGATCATCCATCATACGGTGATGATTCTACATAGAACAGTTGATCTCTATACTCTAGTAAGCACCATAAAATTTTGCAAAACACTTAGTCGATCGAGAATGGTTAGTCGATAGAGCACATAAAACACATCCTAAACCCAAATGACGAGTGACAATGAGAAAAAAAACATCCCCCTCAATCAATGAAATGTACTCCTCTAAATGTGTGATTGTATCTTTCTAAATTATTTATGCAAAGAAAGTATAAACCAAAAATCAACAAGCACAAAATTACACATTTGCATAGAATTGTCAAATAAAATCATTTGATCTAAATCATATGAATTCATAAATATTTTAAGAGAGCCATAAATTCTCGTCTCATTAAGAACACTCACTTGTCATCTTAAGTGAGGGTGCGAGATTCATCAACAAAATATTTTTATTAGAAGCAATTTGAGTTATTCAACATATCTTCAAGAAGTTCGCATTAGAAATAAAACAAATCATATCTTCAAGAAGTCAAACCAGACTATCATCCTCTTATTAATATTTTCTTAATTACCTCTACTTTTTTTTAAATATTGCAAGTACTTACATTCTTGTTTTTCTCTTTCTTGTTATTCAACATTTTTTTGTTATTGTGGCTTTCACTCTATAGAAAAGCTAGCCATGTCCTATAAACGAATAGATAAATGTATTCAATGAATTGTTCTTTGCAATAAAGAAGGCTTTCACTAAGACTTCAATAGGTAGCTTTTCTATACTTCTTTTTCATTGAGGTACAAAAAATAATAAGGAATTCAAGTTATTGGTAAATCTTACAGAGTTCAAAGTTTATTGCTACACTGACCAATTCAACAAGTAAACTCAAAAAATTTCTAAGAGAATATATAAATTGATCAATGTGCTCAAAAGATATAAGAATGATAAATAATTTATCTTTGATTCAACTAAGAAAGAGTGTCGAACTTAAATATATCAACGAATATCATAACATCTTTCAAAACAAAGCTTATATTGACAAACTATTTTAAATGACAAAAAGCTTCAAATGCATTATTTTGTTTTGTCAAGACCTGGGGCATACAAGTGCAAAAAAAATTAAAAACTTTTTTTATATTTTCATGAAACATCAGGAATGATGCATGATCTATATGAAAAATATTCTTTAATTTTCTTTTTCAAATTATGTCAAAAGGTAAAAAAAAATGCGTGTTAGTGTCTAATTAAACTTAAACACTCACGAATATACAGATAGAGAGACTACAGGTGTATCCACTCACTTAAGGCCATGCAAGTCCTCTTTTCTGATGCACATTTATATATCTTTCACTCTCTTTCCACAACCTATATGAGTTATAAGGACTCATGATGTTTTTCGTGCACCCTTAAGAATGTTGCAATGTGACCTAATGTGGTGTCTAACTACACAATAATGACATATAAGAATGAAAAGCCATCTATATGTTTTAGCCACAGTCAAGTATGTGTTCCTATTGAGTCTCTAACACATAGGTTTGATGTGACTTTTTATATTTAAGTGATGGCATGTGGGTATAGTCTTATGTGTTGGTAAGACACGTTTAGAATTTGAAGAATAGAAAGTATTTTTAGACTTGATCACAGGTGTGACTTTAGACTTACGAACATGAGTTTCATACACAGTTTTAGGAGAAATATTATCTTTCACAAAAGTAGGTTTAGAACTATATGGAGTTTGATTTTCATCAATGTAATCAAGACATTTCTTATACCTAAAATATTTTTTTATGTTAAGTAAAGCATTCAATGGTTCAGTGCCTTGAGTCAATTTTTTTATTTTCTCATTCGACTCAATCAATTCTTTTTCGATCTCCAACTTCGTAGCATTCACAACCTTAACAATTTCATCCTTTTCATGAACAACTTTGAAGAAATCTAATTTTATATATAAGAGATTCTTTTTCACGATCAAGCACTTGCACATAAATTTTAAATATTTTATTATCTTGGCACAACTCTTCTTTTCTTTTTTTCTACCGCTTTTAACTTCTTGCTCAGTTTGTGCTTCTTCAATTTAACAAATTAAGTCTACATCTCCTTTTACGCCTTTTCCACATCAAAATTCTCATATTCATCAGCCCTAAAGTCCTTACTATTTGAGCAATTATGTGTAGATATTTTTTAGACGCTATTATATGAGCTAACTAGAAGCTCACTAAGTGTATCTAGTGACCCGCTCTGATCCAATAGAAAAAGTCTATATGTTTACTCTAAACAACCTAGAGGGTGAATAAGTTGATATCTAAAAACCTAATCTTTAATTAAATAAATTTGCACACCGGAATATCGTATTAAATCAGAATAACCATTCACCATATCATCGATAATATAAACATATAGAGATAGAGATAGACACACAATATTTTTACGTTAAAAACCTAACCGGGTAAAAACCGAGGAACCTTGTCCAGTAGATAATTCATTAAGAATTAAATGATTGCAAAGATCAGACTTACAAACTGACTCAAGACTCTAATCCTTTTTCAGCACCTCTTAACTCCAAGTATCAATGTCTTGGCTATTCAGGGACACGCGCTCATCAATCTTGAATTCTCTTTGAGGAACAAGCAATCACCACGCTCGTCAATCTCAATCTCCATGTTGAGCCACAAGCAATATTGATCTCACCTTCTCGGACTCCATCATCTCGTCAATCTTGGACTTGCTCCAAGGCAGAGCACTCATAGAGATTATGAATAAAAAGTTCTTTATGTGTTTTCTTGAAAAACCTCTCAAAATAACTCAATATAAAATTGATTTTTCTTTAGAAAATGAAACTGTTTTAATACTTAAAATTTTTAAGAACATATCTAAAATAGCATTAAAACTAAAAGTCTCCATCAAAAGAATTAGCTTGAAGCTTGAAAGACTTCTATAAAATAAGGAGAGAAAATTCAGAATAAAAAATAGGGTAAAATAGAGTATCACTCAAAACACTATTCTTCCCTTTATCCTTACTTCCCTAATTAAGACACTAATATGCATATGCAGTCTAGGGAAGGATTTTTTAGCAAGCTAGGTCAAAAGATTTCCTTAGCGAAAGAAAAATATCAAGAAAATATTTCATTAAATTTTTATATATGGAAATCTAGAATTTAAGAAATTCTAAAGAGAAATTTGCTAACTCTCAAACCATTCTTCATAAAGCAATATATAGAGGGAAGATTAAGTCAAAATATTAGAGTAATACCACAAAAACTGGAACTCAAAAAAGATTTTCAGAATTATAAAATCTAATCATTTATCACATTTTTTTGGGGGACATTGATATATTTTTATTTGTTAAGCGTTTTATTTGTTAAATTTTTTTTAAATTTTTGACCCTGAAAATTTTAATCTAATTTTTAGCTTTATGTTAGAAATGTCAAAAAAGGTCTACAAAGGCAAAAAAAAACTATAAAGGTCCGAAATGTTTTTTGCCTCGCCATCCCCAACCATGAACCATCACGTCCTGCTTGTCTTGTTCTTCTAGTAGGACGGGACGGGGGGAAAATATTGTCCCATCCCGAATAGGATGGAAAAAAATAGTTCCGTCCTATCCCGTCTCATGTAGAGATGTAATCGGTTTGGTTCGACTTAGTTTAGGGGTATTAGAACCGTCCAAAATCGGTTTTTTTTACCTACCAGAAAAAAATATAAAAAAGAGAAAAAACCAAACCATTTTATATCCAGAAAAATATAAATATATATATATATATATGATTATACTGAAATAGAAGATAATATGAACAGAAAAATACACTTACAAAATACTATTTTTAAATTCAAGATCTCATATTTATAAAATTATTACATAACTTAGACTTAGAAAAATATGCTTACAAATACCATTTTTAATACACTTAACCATTGCAAAATACACGACTACCATTTAAAAATATGATAGAACGGAAGCAGTAGCATTTACTTTCCTCAATCCTGCTTGAATTGCCCCATTTGCCTATATAAATATGTAAACCAACAAATAAGCCAAATATAAGTATACTTAGTTGTGTAGTAGACTTTCTCAAATATAAATGACAAAATTACTTATCAAATGATCATCACCTATACAACTTCTGTTCTATCTTAACGTAGTATACTCAAGTTCAGATTAATCCATGATAAACATAAAAATGATTTAATGAGATACTTACAACCAAATGTTACAATCATAATCAGTTTCACCCATCATATGATGTCATACTACTCGGCATCGTCCTCCACTATTACGGTTACAGACTCCTCTTTAGTCACCAACTCTAAAGAACAAACAAAAACTTGTTTGCAATAATCCCATGTGGATGTTACATTAACTTCTTCATCAAGTTCATTCTTAGCAAATGAATCCCAAACAATTGAAGGCTTCCTTGACGATTTTCTCTTACCCTCTGTTGAGGGTCTCGGTGGCAATTCAGGAGACTTTGAACCAAAGATCAATTTTCCCATCTTCGATTTTTTCATCTAAAAAAATCATTAACTGAGACTCATTAACTCAAATAAAACTTAATTTCTAAACTATATAGTCACACAAGCAGACATCCCAATAAGTTCAGACAAAACAAACAGACATCCCAATAAACTAGTGAAATACAAGATAATTACCTAATTTATTAGAGTTATAAAAGTTTTAAGCAGAATCAATTTCATTTAATGTCAAATTTTCACTTTTTATTTACTTTAGTCTTAATTTTCTTTTAATTGGGTCAATTGACCTCACAAGTCCTAATGTGACTACTATTTCAATTCAAACTTCTGGAGCAATTACAGCGTCTCATATGGATTTCCTACTGAATATGATCTGAACCTTACCCGGTTGCTATATATTTAAATAGATTAGCTCTTGCAAGAACATCCATTTAGCTGGTAAACTGTTATGGTTTTGTTGCATTTTATAGTACATAACTTGTCCTTTGAGTACCAGACATTTGATGTATTTTGGGCAAAATCTGTTAGAAATAGGCAAAACAGGTGAAATATCCCTTCGGCCTAACATTTTCTACTCAAGAAGCTCAACCATCACTCTTTTCTTTATTTTTTCCTTATCATCTTTCATCTGTTAAATCAACTTTTTTGAACAACTAATAAACTAATAATCTAATGATCTAACAACTAATAATCTGAACAACTAATAATTTGAATATCTAATAATCTAAACAAATAATAGTGCAGATAAAAAAATATGGAAGATACAGAGAGAGAGTAACCAGATCTCGCCTAAGTCATCGTCGAGCAACAGCAAACAGATCTCGCCTGAGTCGTCGAGCAGTCGAGCAATAGCAAATAGATCTCGCCTGAGTCGGGCAATAGCAAACAGATCTCGCCTGAGTCATCAAGCAGTCGAGCAACCAGATCTCCCCTTCGTCGACGAGCAGTCGAGCAAACAAGGTCTCCCCTTTGTCGTCGAGCAGTCGAGCAAGTCGCCTCTCTTATCTCCTGAATCGAGCAGTCGAGTTGTGAGTTGAGGACTAAGGAGAAGGGGAGAGCTAGACAATGAGTTGTGAGTGAGGACTGAGGAGAAGGAGAGAGTTGGATAGCGAGGTTTGAGCTGAGGAGTGAGGCCTGAGGAGAAGGGGATAGCGTCGAGTGAGGCGAGAGTGAGGAGAACTAGAGAAGGGAAAATTAGGTTAAATGTAGAGGTATATATAGTGCGGTTCAGTTCGGTTCGGTGTGCGATTTTTTAGCTTATTTTTAACTTATACAACCGAACCGAAACCGTCAAAAGTGAAAAAATCTGTCGAACCGCATCGGTTCAGTCCGGTTCGGGCGGTCTGGTCGGTTTTATCAGTTTTACTTACACCCCTAACCTCATGCACACCCCTATGTAGGACAAATAGTTTCTAAAATGTTTTCAAACAATCCAACGTAGATAATTTATTGATAGCTCGTAAAAAATATATTAAATTGTATTTATAATACAATAATAAATAATTTATTCACATATCAATGGTGAAATGATTTATTTACAAATACTCATTATGTCAATAATTTATTAATTTACCTAAGTTATTGACGTACTAATTTTTTGACGCAAAATAAATAAACATAGACGAAATTTTTTTATATTTTAATTTTCTTAGGGGTTGCGTAAAGCAATCTCAATGTTACGCCACGTCAATAGTGCTGACTCAATTTAAAAAAAATAGGGTTTGCGTTAAAACAACCTCTCAGTCCAAAAACGCCTCTTAGTCCAAAAACGCCAACACAGTTGCACAGTGCCAATTGTAATGACACAATTAAAAATATAAAAAACAGAAAAAAAAAGAGTGAAAATATAATTTCATCCGAGATGATTTACCAACCCAAAATTCGGCTATTCATATAATTTTAAATTTTTCGGCCATTTATTACAATTTGTCTTTATTGGTTATTTCCACTAGCTAATTATCCCTAAGTTTTTAGGCCACTTTTGCAACGGGCCCTTTCCTATATTTACTGGACTTTGGGCTCAAATTTGAGGCCCGCCCATCAAACCAAAGTACGGTTTCTACTTTCTAGAGGAGATGTTATTGTATTTCCTCTGGAATTAGCCCACGTGTTAGTCGTGTTTTCCGTGTGCAATACATGAGGAATCACCTGCTGCGCTGGTCAAGCTTCTATGTAACGATACGAGAGACAAAGGGTAAGGTATCACTAAGTTTTCATGTCGTTTTCGGTTTTTCTATGCCCAAAGTGGAAAACTCTTAAATTTTAATACTAAACAGGAATAATTTTTTATATTCGGTCACATCAACGAAAAAGAAAAATTATTAAAGCAAATGTCACGGAAGCATTATGAGAATAGTTGAAATTGTCATATTGGCAAATCTGAAAAAAAAAATTAATCTGAAACTACTCACCTAACCGAGATAGCTGAAGTATAAAAGTCGCATAAGAAGTCACGAAATCCAGAAAAGCCAACTGAGTGAATCATCACCATGACAAAGCTGATAGCAATCACTACAACCATCAGATTCGTCAATGAGAAGATAGAACGAGAACCATACGATCAACTAGACGGTTATGAAGAATAGACCGATCAGACAAAAGTACATGAATTACTAATATGAAAATTTAAAGTAAAGCTAATCAAGACCATTGGATTGGTCAGACAGTCAGGATTTACTGAGTTGTTATCGCTGATAAGCTAGATCTCAGAGAATATTCTATTGATCTTATTTTTAGATAGAATTAGATAAGCTGTATCAATTTCTATTTAACCGATTAAAGGCCAATAAATAAAAGTAAGATGTAACTCCAAACACAACACAACAATCATCAACACACATGAGAAACAAGCTAACCATGCAGCTTGCATTAACCTTGTAAACTTTTTCTCCATAATGAAATACTATCAAAATCTCCCCATGATTTTTCTTCCCTTTAAGAGTTTTCCACATAAATCATAGTGTTGTTATTATCTCATTCTCGCTCTTAATTATTTTCTATATTTTCATATTATGATATAGGGAATTACGATCAAATCTCAAAACAGTGAATTTTTTCCTTTACATTTGATTTTTTCATAGAGAGATGAGCAAAAACTCAAGAAATTCATCCCTCAAATGCTCAAAATCAAATGAAACGCACTTCCAACAACAGAAACAAAAGAAGAAACGGATGCAGAAGTAGAGACGAAAATGACTACAGAGCTGAAAATAGAGCTAAGAATAGATAGGAAGCGATAAAATAAATGATTAAGGAGAAAGTCAAAACGTCAGAACAGAAATTGTAGCGTAAGAGCAGACCCCTAGCAAGAACAAAAATTGAAGCGTCGGAGCAGACCCCTAGCAAGAACAGAAATCGAAGCGTTAGAGTAGACCCTTAGCGAGAACAGAAATTGAAGCGCCGCAGTAGACCCCCTAACGAGAACAGAAGTCAAAGCGTCAGAGATAGACCCCTTAATGAGAACATAAACTGAAGCGCCAAATCAGACTCTTAGCGAGAATGGGAAAAAGTGCATCAGATCAGGCTCTTAGCGAGAATGGGAAAAAGAGCATCAGATCAGGCTCTTAGCGAGAATGAGAATTAGAGCGCCAGATTAGACTCTTAGTGAGAATGGGAAAAGGAGCGCTAGATCAGGCTCTTAACGAGAATGGGAAAAGGAGTGCCAGATCAGGCTCTTAGCATGAATGGAAATTAGAGTGCCAGATCAAAATGAAGAACGCACCAAATGAAATGTGCTTCCAAGAATGGAAGCAGAAGAAGAAACATATGCAGAAGTAGTAACAAAAATGACTACGGAAGCCGAAAATAGAGTGAAGAACGGTAAATTCACTCACTCGTATTCGACTTGATTTATCTATTTTGTAATATTATTATTTTAAAAAAATTATTATTAACACAATTCGTGGAATTGAATTATGCAAATTCAAAAAACACATGAGGGGTCGATGAAACCCACGAACTGTCACCCGTGGACTACGAAACGATCGAAGCTCCACCTACGACAGCTAGGCTAAGAACAACCGAAGCAAAAAAAATATAAAAAAATAAAAAGAAGAGGAAGGAGATCAGAAAAGAAGCCACTTAAAGGAATGATGAGTTAAAAAAAAAAGTATGGATAAGAAAAGAAAGAGCTTGGAAAGTTTAGATTAGAAAAGCGAAAGAGTACTTACCAGAAAAGCTCAAAAAGTTGACCAGGAAAGTTCATAAAGTTCAGACCAGAAAATATCATAAAGTTCATACCAGAAGAGCTTATAAATTTCATATCAGAAGAGCTCAGACCAGAAGAGCTTAGAAAGTTCATGTCAGAAAAGAAATAGAGTTTAGACTAGAAAAGATGAAGTTAAAGTTTCAGAATAGAAAAGCTGACGTCAGAGCTTCAGAATAGAAAAATTGAAGTCAGAGCTTCAGAACATAAAATGGAAGTCAGAAATTCAAAACAGAGAAGCTTCGACACTTCATAAAGAGAAAAAGCTAGAACATCAAGAGTATTAGAATTTTATAACAGAAATTTGAAAGAATTTCATAATAGAAATTCATTAGAAAAGAAAAAAATTGTTAAGGAAAGAATTTCAGAGCAGAAATTACAGAGAAAAGAAGTGCAAAGAAGATCACATTCACTTCAGTCAAGAAAGCTACCACTTCAGAATGGGAAAGCTGCCACTTCATTACAGAACGGGAAAGTAAAAAAATAGCCATTCAAATTTTTAGAATGGAAAGCTGCGACTTGATAGCCCTTCAAAAGTATTTTATGAGGAAAATAAAATATGTATAAACAACGAGAATGAAAACGTCCTGAAAAATAGGAGCGAAAATGTCATAACAACATAAGAGATAACGGGAGAAAAAATGGAAACTAAAACAAAAAAAAAGCTTGAAGAAAAATTACATGGCAGGTCACATAATTATAAAGATATGAGAGTTTGCTTCATGGAAAATTTTACTGAATTCAAGTTGAGCTTCAGACCAAAAGTATAGTAGTTTTCGTACAGGAAAGTAAACTTAATTACATCTTTCAAATTTAATTTTTTAAGCAGACTTACAAAGCAAGTAATATATCATTAGAACAATTTGAACTCGATTTGGAGCTCTCAAGCAATAGTTATGACAATTTTTGTGCATGATGTGCGAGAAAGTAGAATATGCAGAATCGTCAATTTCAAAAATTAAACAGTATTTTCTGGAAGCCAACTACAAGGTGAATCTTACAAAGTATACTTATTGAAGAATTTTACGGAATTCAATTTGAAGATTTTGATTAAAAGTTACGATAACTTTTGTACATATCGCTCCTGAAAAGTAGGGCTATTCATGTCTTTCAAAGTTGATAATTTAGGCTGCTTCTTCATTTTGTACAATATTATATGACAAATTATATATTGTTGAAAAAAGATACAATGTCTACTGCTTGAAGAATTTCGCAGAACTTGATTCAGAGCTCCTGAACAAAAGTTATAATAATGAAGGCTCTTCAGGAAAGCTTATAATGGAGAACGGCCAAATTCGTTAATTAAACTGTACCGATTGAGAGCCAATAAGATGATGAATTATATATTATCGGAAGCATATGAAAATCAGCTTCTTGAAGAATTTCATGGAATTCAATTTGAAACTTTCGAACAAAACTTATGGCATCATAACTGTAGCCTGCTTATAAGATAAATACTTGGCATCAACTTTCTCTCTTCTTCAACAACAATGAAAATTAGAGCGTGAGCCCTTGAGAGCAGACAGTTCGTAAGTCATGTTCTCTAAAGGAACTGAGGGCGTTAGTTATTGGGAGGGGCATTTCATAAGTCACACTCTTAAAAAAAATTAAGGGCGTGAGTCCTTGGGAGGGGCAATTCATAAGTACTACTATCAGAAAGAACTAAGACCGTCAGTCCTTGAGAGGAGTAATTCATAAGTCCTACTCTCAGAAGGAATTAAGGGCGTCAATCATTGGGAGGGGCAATTCATAAGTCTTACTTTCAGAATGAACTAAAAGCGTCAAATGGGTAATTCGTAAGTCCTACTCTCAGAAGGAACTAAGGGTGTAAGTCCTTGGGAGGCCCAGTTCATAAGTCCTACTATCAGAAGAAAATTAAAACGTGGTCATGGTTCCACTGAAAGAGCCTAAGTCCTTGGGAGCAACTACGTACGCCGTTCTCAAAAGAAAATTGAAATGGGACCATGGTTCCACTAAAGGAGCCTAAGTCCTTGGGAGGGGCAGTTCATAAGTCCTACTCTTAGAATGAACTAAGGGTGTGAGTCTTTGGGAGGGGAAATTCATAAGTCCTACTCTCAAAAGGAACTAAGGGCACAGTCCTTGATAGGGGCAATTCATAAGTCCTACTCTCAGAAGGAACTAAGGGCGCCAGTCCTTGAGAGGGGCAATTCGTAAGTCCTACTCTCAGAATGAACTATGGTCGTAAGTCCTTGGGAGGTGCAATTCATAAGTCTTACTCTCATAAGGAACTAAGGGCATAAGTCCTTGGGAGGGGCTATTCATAAGTCATATTCTCATAAGGAACTAAGGACATAAGTCATTGGGAGTGACATTTCATAAGTCCTACTCTTAGAAGGAAATTAAAATGGAGTCATGGTTCCATTGAACGAGCCTAAGTTCTTGGGAGCGCCTACGTATGTCGTTCTCTAAAGGAAATTGAAACGGGGTCATGGTTCCATTATAGGGGCCTAAGTCCTTGGGAGCGTCAACGTACACCATTCTAAAAATGGGAAAGTCTCAAAGAACAAAAAAAGGAAACATCCTTAGACTTTGGAATGGAAAAGGAAACATCTTCAGAATGAGAAAGTCTGGAGAACGGAAAAAAGAAAAGTCTAGAGAATGGAAAAAGAAATGTCTTCAGAACATAAAAAGAAAAGAAGTTGAGAAATGAACTTCTGAACTTCAAAAAAAAGGTTGAGGAAAGAACTTCAGAGTAGAAAGGAAAAGAAGTTTAGGAAAACTTCAGAAAAGAAAAGAAGTTGAGGAAAAACTTCAGAAAAGAAAAGAAGTTGAGGAAAAACTTCAGAACAGAAAAGTAGTTGAGAAAAGAACTTCAAAGCTGAGAAAAGAAAGGCTGAGCTTAGCAAAGAAAAGCTAAGAAAAGAAAGGCTGAGATGAGCAAAGAAAAACCAAGAAAAGAAAAGCCGAGAAAAGAAAGGGTGAGTTGAGCAATGAAAAGCCGAGAATAAAAAAGCTGAGAAAAGAAAGACTGAGCTGAGCACAGAAAAATTGAGAAAAGAAAAGCTGAGAAAAGTAAGGATGAGCTGAGCAAAGAAAGCCGAGAAAAGAAAAACTGAGAAAAGAAAGACTGAGCTGAGCAAAAAAAGCCGAGAAAATAAAAGTTGAGAAAAGAAAGGCTAAGCTAAGCAAAGAAAAGCTGAGAAGAGAATGGCTGAGCTGAGAAAAAAAGCCGATAAAAGAAAGACTGAGCTGAGCAAAGAAAAGTCGAGAAAAAAAAAAGCTAAGAAAAGCAAGGCTGAGCTGGGCAAATAAAAGCCGAGAAAAGAAAAGCCGAGAAAAGAAAAACTGAGTAAAGAAAAATTGAGTAAAGAAAAGGCCAAGTAAAGGAAGGACGCAGCTTCAACGTATTAGAATGGGAAGGCCAAAAGTAAAGGGAAAAGAAGTGAGTAAAGGAAAGAAAATATTAAGAGCGAAAAAAGGAAACCGAAAAGGATAAATGGAGAAATAGGAAATAAAAAAATGCAAAGTGGAGGAAAAGAAACGAAACAAGAAAAACTCTATCGGTGAGCTGGTAGTAAATCAAAACGGGGGCATGGTGCCACGGAAAGAGACTAAGTCCTTGGGAATGCCTACGGACGCTGTTCTCAGAAGAAAATAAAAATGAGGTCATGATTCTTTATTTGAACCTAAAGTCCTCCTCTCAAATGAAAATGACAGTAATTCTTTCTCTCAGAATGAAGACGGGGCTATGATTTTTTATTTAAACCTAAGTCCTTGAAAAAGCATGTATATCATAAGAAAATTAAAGTCTTATCATCGGGAACAGATTTCAACAAAGAACATAGTTATTCTTAAGAGAGGTGGAAGCCAGAAGTTTCCTAAGTATTTTAGAACGAATTTTGTGAAAGCTTGAAGTCAACACAGTACCAGTTTTTTATCCCCAATTTTTGCTAAGTTTTAGAATGAAGTATATAACAAAGGGAGTTCAGTAAAAGAAAATTGCACAAATAGAGTAATTAATGTTGATCGAAGCAGAAGTACAAAGGGAAAATACGAAATGAGAGAGAAAAAAAAAAAGAAAACATTAGAAACCTTACCAATAAGTGTTAGACACCAAACTCAAACTCATGCGATGCAATCATGAAACGATATATTCACTCCTTACTCATCTCAATAAATTATTATGTTATTTTTCTTGTACAAAACTTTTGTCACAGATCTTAATGTACAAGAGAAGAAAAATAATAAATGAAGAAATGTGAAAAACTCTACCAATGAGTCCATCGTGAAAGGAATAAAAAGACTTAACAGCAAATGAAGAAAAAGTAATCATCATCAACAACAAATAGATAAAAAAAATTGCTCGACAACTGTAAATCATTTGTGAATGAGAACAGAAAAATGTAATGGTCAAAAGAAAATGAGAAACCACCACTAACGACGGACAACTAAAAAAAGGAAAATGAAAAGCTGAGAAGTCCATAACAGTTTCAAGAGCTGAGCCCAGACAAGAAGGCAGAGCTGAGCTCAGTTCAGAAAGATCAAAAGTAAAAGCTTCAAAAGATGAACCCATACCAATATGTAGAGCTGAGCCGAGACAAGAAGGTAGAGTAGAACTCAGACCAGAAAGCTCAAACCTGAACGCCACGAGCTTTGGTTTTCCAGAAAAGAAAAAGTCTGAACTTCAGAATTAAGGAAAGAACTTCAGAGCAGAAATTCTTATCCAAAAATTATTACTTGATTTCAAGTCAAAGAAGTAATACATACGGGCGTCAGTGAGGTCTCAATAAATCTAGTGTTAAAGATCGAGGAATCAAATCATTACAATTGAATGAAGAGAGACTTCATCAAGTGTAATGGGGGCAAATGAACAGGAATAATTTTCGGTGTTCAACCACATCAGTGGAGAAGAAAAATAATTGAAGCAAATGCCCTGGAAGCATTATGAGAATAATTGAATTTACCATGTTGGCAAATCTAAAGAAGCTGATCTAAAGCTACTCGCCTAACCAACATAGTAGAAGTATAAAAATCGCATAGCAAGTCACGAAAGCCAGATAAGCTAATCGAGGGAATCATCACCACGGCAAAGCTGGTAGCAATCACTATAACCATAAGATTCACCACATTATGCCAAAGATTCAAATTCAAAAATTTATTAATACGATAGGCAAGATGTACAGGAAAAATTTGATATGACACGTGACAAGATCTAGGCCGAAGACTTCATTGAGGATAAGATAGAACGAAAACCGTAGGATCAACTAGGCGGTTATGAAGAATAGATCAATCACACAAAAGTACACGGATTACCAACATGGCAATCGAAAAGAAAAACTAATCAAGACCATTAGATTGGTCAGACGGTCAAGATTTACTAAGTTGTTAACGCTGATAAGCTAGATCTCAGAGAATATTCTGTTGATACTATTCTTAGATAGAACTAGATAAGTTATATCAGATTCTATGTAACCAATTGAAGGTTTATAAATAAAAGCAAGATATAATTTCAAACACAACACAACAACCATCAACACCCATGAGAAGCGAGCTAATTATGCAGCTTGCATTAGCCTTATAAATCTCTTCTCCATAATGAAATACTATCAAAATCTTCCCGTGATTTTTCTTCCCTTCAAGGGTTTTCCACGTAAATCATAAGTTGTTATTCTCTCATTCTCTCTCTTAATTATCTTTTATATTTTCATATTATGATGTAGGGAATTCACGATCAATTCTCGAAACAGTGAATTTTTTCCTTTACAAATACATCATCTCATTTTTTAATAAAATTTTCATAAATCAAGCTTATGCTTTAATTTCAAATGATTTTTAAACGTTCTATTAAATAGATTTCACCTTAATTCTTAAATTTTAAAATAATTTTTAATTTTTAAAATAAATCAAGTTTCAGGTATTAAATTTTTGAGAAAAACAAAGTTATTTTTTTGCTTCACAATTTTCTTGAAACTCATTATCAAATCGCAATTTTCATATTTTCATGAATGTTTTTTGAAAATATTTTTGTTATGATTGATGTTCTTTTGTTCAAAGATATTATCTTTTTTAATTGAAAGGAAACCGCTCACTTTTAGTTTACGGGTTTGGGTTCTCTCATCTTAAACACATAAATCATTGATTTTTCTTTCAATGGTTTAGATTTACCAAGAAAAGAAGAAGAATTTCTTAAAATATGTGTTAGAAACTGTTTCAATATAAATATTGAATTCAAATGATCCATATTGCTAGAGGTAAAGTATTATTCTTATACAAATAATAAATATAACTCCCTGGGATCAGAATTACAGTTTAATTTACAGATTTAATCTAGATTAAAGCAAAAGAGAAACAACTTTATCTAGAACATAATATTAATTTATAATTAGATTTGACCATTTCTAGAATCTCTTCTTAAGCTTCAGTATCCAACACATAACACACACTGCCACAACACATAAATATAATCACTCATTACTTCCTTTGGAATATAGTTGGCTAATGGCTGGACCCCTTCAGTCAATTAGTCAAATAGTTTGTAGCTTTAGTCCAATGCCTTCCCAATGTGTGAACCGTGGTCCGTTGTGTATAGCCCGTGTCCTATTCTGTTTGACACTAAAAAAAACATATATATATATATATATATATATTAATATTAATTTTTAAAATATATATATATACACTCCCTCACTCCCTCTCTCAGCTTAAACTCCAAAACCCAAAATTCCCAGCAACTCTTCAATGGACAACTTTACCCAATTTTCTTTATCTGACCCGTTTCTAGATGGGTCAAGTCTCGGGTCTTCGAACAAGCCGGGCACATCCATTCCATCCGACGGAGCGACAGCCAATTCCCTAACGACTCACTCAGACGAAGAAGTTATACTAGCATCGAGCTGGCCGAAGAAGCGGGCGGGTCGAAGGGTATTTAAGGAAACTCGACACCCGATTTACCGAGGAGTGCGACGGAGAAATAGCAATAAATGGGTTTGTGAATTGCGAGAGCCGGGTAAAAAGTCTCGGTTATGGCTCGGGACGTATCCGACGGCTGAGATGGCGGCCCGAGCACATGACGTTGCAGCATTAGCGCTTAGGGGAAAGTCCGCGTGCCTTAATTTTGCCGATTCTATATGGCGGTTGCCTATACCGGCTTCGAAGGATGCCAAAGATATTAGGGTGGCGGCCACCCAAGCCGCGGAGGCTTTTCGGGATCAAGAATTCGGTGGTGAGACGGTGGAGGAGGTTAAGGCTGTGGACGAGAATGGTGATTGTATGGATGACGGGGTTGTGCTTGACACGTCATCATTGCTTTCTAAGATAGCAGAAGTTCCCTTGCTCTCTCCCCGCCCCTTCTTTGTAGGAGATTATTTCAAAAATGTCTGGGATGACGTGGAAAGTGTTGCTGACGTGTCGTTGTGGAGTTATTCTATTTAATTTTGTGTTGAATTACGTGTGTGTTTTGCCATGTTGTAGAATGTACATGATCATATGACAAATCTACTTGTCGTTACGAACTTACGAGTGTGTTTTTTAATTTTTTTTGTCAAAGACAAGTGTGCATTCATATTGAATTTTAATAGAAAATTTATAATTTCTTCTAATTACTTAACGTTGGCCAAAATCATTACCAATAGTACTATAAAACACAAAATCTACATACTGATAGCATTATTTTCATTTCCCGTTTCTAACATAGAAAAATAAGCAAAAATAACTTATTACTTCATAATCTTCTAATTAAACAGATGGAACCCGACGTTATCTAATGTCTTCAAAATTATATATAATTGAATATATGTCAAATTTCATAGCAATTTCTTTTTCAATGTGCAACTAGTCCATGTATTATATTAAAAAGAGATTGTGTACTAGTACTAAAATGTTGCATATTTGAACAGGTACATTCTAATTAGGCGAAGAAGTAATTAAACTAAAAAGTTTCGAGAGATCATTCTTTGACCTAAATTTGGATACATTGATCTAAAAAGGATATTAATAAGTTACCTTAATGTAATCCGTCAAATTTTTTATGTTATTGACTTTGTCACATTCGCCTATATATATTTTGTTGAAATTGGATCTTGCACTTAAACACCTTAATTAATTAATGCATTTCTCTTTGTTCTCTTCGAAGTTTTTTCAAGACAGAAATATTTTCATTTTCGGGTTTGTTTCTATTTTTATTTTTAATTATCAGATCTTTTCGCAACTAAAACGTAGTTCAAAACCTACAATAAAATCGGAGCATTACACTACCAATACCCAATGCTATTCCAAAAAAAAAAATACCATAAAAATTGTTGAAAACTATAGATCGAGTTTAATTATTACTTGAGAAACCCCCCCCCCCCCCCCCC